>PVHY01006034.1:0-77781 GCA_004024945.1 Uropsilus gracilis
CCATCTCCTCACCCTCCACCATTATTCTTTTGCCTTCATGGGGCTTTTGGTCATAGAGAACTGCTAACATTTATATTTTACAACTGCATTGATATAAAGACATTACCATTCTGTAGTTAAGCATTTTCTTTGCTTTAAATGTTTTACTACTTTCCTGATTTTAAAAGATGTTTGGTGCACCCCAAAAATACTCTGGGTCCTATGGACTATGTCTTGTGTCTGGTAGATACTGACTTTTGCTGATTGAAGCATAAGAAGGAATTGGAAGAAGCAGGGGGAAAGTCATAAGATTTTGCTCTCTCTTAAAGGCACCAAATATACAAATATATTTTTAAAATCCTGACCCTCTTTTATATGTTAAATTTATGGAGAGTTTTGCAATAGTTCTGTTTTAATTGATGATGATTTTACTTGCTTTTTTCCAAGGTTATATACAGTAGTTACTATACAATAATTATAAAATGCACATGGTAAATATTAATAATCCATTAAATTATCTATTAAATTACCATTGGAGAAAAGGTAAGGAGGTGGTAAAAGGAAAAAAAAAGGTACCTTTACTTCCATTTGCTTCTTAATCTTGAGCAAATGCCTAGTGAAGATTGTTAAATATCACATATAAATCACTTAGCTGTTTACTATATGTGGAATTTAACTTTCTCAAATGCTGTCTTGCTGTGGAAAATTAAAGCTTGCTATTAAAAACCAAATATTTTCTTATAAATTTACTGAATTATAAAAATGTAGCTCTGCTTATAGAATGTCTTTCACAAGCAAAATATTACAGTTACTAAAACCAGCATAAAATAAAATAAAAGTCTTGTATATAATCTGAGAAGTATAAGAGTGGCTAGTACAAACTCTTTATACTTTTTTAAGATACTAATATCTAATAGTAATACTAATATTAGTACTAATACTCTTACATGCTTTCTTGCAACACCAGTTTCCCCACTACTTCTATATTTGACCTCATTCCCTTCCATATCTTCTGGATCTTTGCCAATCAGTTTATAATGTTTCCTTTATTGTCAATAAATTTACCTTTTTTATTTTATATTAAAATGTATCTCATTTTTCTTATTAAAAATACTAAGTATAAAAATAAAAGCAAACTCTCGTTATTTTTCCTCGGTATCTATTCAAATTCTTCCCATTAAATTAAGATCTCAAAGCATGGCTCCTTTACTTTTATTAATTGCATCATCTCTTAATCTTTCCCAAGTCAGATTGTTTAGACTCTTCACCCCATTCAAATGGCTCCAGTAATATCTTTTTGTGTCTGATTTATTTGACTTTCCTACAACATTTGGCACCATCAACCACTGCCTTTTTAATTAAATTAGCTTTCTAGTTTGTCAAACTGTTTATATTATATAAACAGCTTACTGGAGTTAACCTGGGCATTTACGGAACATGTTTAAGAAAAAAGTCATTATCTTTCTGTCTAATTTGACACTCCTTCATCTATTTCCAAAATTGCAAATACTGTTTAATCACTCAAGGTAAAACAAAACACAGGAGTGCCTTCTTAAATGACTTCACCCAAGAATCCTACCCTTCCCTGCTTGATTACTGAATCTTGCATTTCTTATTTCCTTGGCATCTTACTGAACAGAAGGTGAAATGCTTTAGTACAAAACACATGATTGTTTGCAATCAGTGTCCTCCTTACCTCTTCAATCTTGTTTCCATCTAGTCACACATTCCACATCCTCCTTATGCCTCTTCCTACAAACCAGAAAGTCACAATCTGTGTTCCCGTCATTGGGAATTGCCACACACGGAAAGGAAAGTGAACTTAAGATCTTGATTTTGTTCAAGCTGCTCTGTGTGCCTATGCTCTCCTATCCTACTTTTCAGTTGTTACTACCTATTTTCCTTTCAAGTTTTAATCTTTTTTAGAGATTTCTTTCTATTTTTCTAACAGATAGAATTGGGTTCACCTTCCTCTTACCACTAAGTTCAGTTCATTAATACGTTGATCACACTACCTGAAGCACTTTGTTAATCTTATTATACGTGTAAAATTGTGTTGGTTGTCTATTTGACAATCTGACTTGTCTATTTACAGTTTTAGCGCTGGTGATCTGACCTGTCTTTTTCCTTATATTTCAGCACTAGTGCCTGATATTGCAACTATTGTTTAAAAAATTATTGAGACAGCTTTAGGAAAGAAAAATGAAAGAATCCTACATTTCAAGACAAATTATCTCCATTTCAATATTTTGTTTCATACTATTCAAAAATTTATGACAATTCTAGAAGAAATTGAAAATAACAAATTACTTAAAAAGAAACCCCATACTTAAATGGCTAATCTGTTCCAGAGAAAAATAACTTTTGTTACAAATGTGCATGCACCAGTACACGCATAAATATAGTGAGTATCTAATGTACAGTCAGTAGATAGAATGAAAAATGATATAATAATAAGATTGAACAATCCAACAGAAATGAGTGAGCAAGTCCAGTAGAATAACAGAGGGGCATGTACAGTTAATCCCATTATATTGTGAAATTGACTTCAAGCAGTAATGTTGATGGTTTTGTCATCAGCATAATATAACCTCTAAACCACATGCTGAGTGAGAATCTTTCTCTGTAGTTTGAGACAGATGGCATCAGTTCTGCTCTGCTACATGTCTGAGTCAGTGTCACAGTTTGCAGATCAAATGGAGCAACTCCACATTTTCATCATACCATGAGAAAATTTGACCTGCCGCTTTTCGGTCAAATCTAGCTTAATAACATATAACTTCAAATGTTATGTGACAAGAGAGGAGAGTTTTCTTTTGCCAACAACTGACAGTGCTATAAATTGACTAAAGTTAGTGTAATGTTGATACTCTTATAATATGATTTGATATTAACCTTGGAGATATTACATTTTTTTTCATAGTTAAATATATAAAATAAATATTACTAAGAATTTGTAGATTCAGAATAAAGGTTAGTTAAAATTTCAGAGAACATCTGCATTAGAATATTTTGAAAAGAAATGAAGTTTTGATGTATTTTGCCATATAAACATTAGAAAAATAGCCAATAAAGTATTTCCAGTAAATACCAGGACTTCCCTAATGAGTAGATTAAATCAAATATTTATAATGATTGTGTTATTTTATTCATAAGTACAAAGTAATATTATAATAAGCACTTTTAGATTGCAGTTAAATTTTTCTCTTGTTCCTATCTTCTACTCTGCTGACTCCACAATCTGATATGCAACAATGACTTCCTAAGTTAACCATTTTATTTCTCCAGTAGGGGCAATATTAATAAAGGTGTGAAAAAAAGAGAGAATATAAGCCCCCCCAAATCTTATATATACACATTAGATACTTAACATTAGATAACTTAACACATTAAATACTTAATAGTTAACATTAATTTGTTGATCTACACATAGAATGACACGTGAATAATAAGCTCAGGTAACTACCCCAAAGTAAGGAAAGTAGCCACAATTCAGATATTAAATATTGTCAGCAACTTAGAAGCTTCTCTAGAGTTCCCTGCAGTCACTACCACTTCTCCTCAAAGGTAAGTGCTATCTTAGTTTTTAATGGCATACTATATTCAATTATAAATTATAATACCTCATACATGGAAACCAACACATGTTTATTAAAAAACTGTAATTCAGTTTTACCATGTTTTAGAAATTTCTGCAAATACAGCTGTAGAGTATGTATGTTAGTGAGATTCCTCTGTGTAAAGGTGTATATGTGTATAACATTTGTATTTATATATTATATATGTGATTACACTTTTTCAGAACAGTTTTATATTCAATACAAAACTGAGAGGAAGGTAAACTGACTTCCCATATATGCTCCAATCCCCATGATAATGGCTTCCCCATTATCAGCGTTCCACATTTAAAGTACATTTGTTGCAACTGATAAACCACCTTGCCATATCAGTATTACCCAAAATCTATAGCTTACACTGGGATTTATTTTATGAATTGATATAAATGCATTAGTAATGTGTCCATTATTACAGTGCCATGCAGAGTATTTTCACTGCCCTAGAAATTTTATATATTCGATTTCTTCATCCCCCACTTCTGTAAATCCTTGCCCTTTTGCCTGTCTCCATAGTTTTACCTTTACTAGACTGCCATGCAGTTAGAACACATAATACATAGTCTTTTCACATTGGCTTTTTTCACTTAGAAATCTGCATTAAAATTTTTCCATATTGTTTCTTAGTTTGATACTTCATTTCTTGTTAGTACTGAATTGATGAGTTATTCCATTGTCTTGATGTACCACAGTTTTTTCACCCACTGAAGGATACCATGGTTGCTTTGAAGTTTTGATAATTATGAACAAAGCTACTACAAATATATATATTCAGAAAAAACCCTTTTAAAGATAAAAGTAGACTTTATCTACTCTCTGGTCTAATTATTTCAAATGAGTCAAATGCATGATAAATGACTACACAGTCATTTATACACATAAAGCAGAAAAAGAGAAATTAGGTTAAAAATTCACACAGTGATATCATATGATTTTAATTTCAGTGATCTTTGTGCTAAATAGTTATTGGTCTTATGAACTAATATGATGAACTTAAGACCAATATCTATTTCTTGGTATGATTCACTTTTCTAATATAATACTTTACCTCAAGGATTGAGAATGTCATTCAAATTAGGCATTTATTTTCAAAATCTACTGCTTGTGGTAGTACATTTCATAAAGACATTTTTAAGACAAGGGTCATATATTATCTTTAAGATAGAAAAATGTTCTGTAGACTAGGGCAGTAGGAGGCAATTATTTCATTTGAGAACAATGCCACCAGCAGTGTTAACTTCTTTTATTTAAGTCGCAGATGCCTTATCTAAATATATATACAACAAAATTTTTGTTAAGAACCAACTGATCTTATGTTGTAGCAGTAGAAAGAAAATGAATTTTTAAGTTTCATGAATTCCCCTGTGATACTCTTTTGCAAACTTAAATAAATCATGTTCCTGTAGCTATGTAAATGGTGTTACTTTCTTCTGTTCTTCTTTCTAAAAGTAAGGTTACTAAAAATATGTAGTGCCAGACCATAGAGAATTAAATCTGATAGCATATGCTAGTAGAGTCAGGAATTAATAAAACAGACACAGTACACAGTGCGTTGAGAGACAAAAGTAGCTTAATTATTTAGCTATGCTGTTTCAACCTTCACAGTTCACTATTTCAGCACTAATGCATTAAAGAGGCCATGCCAAAGAACAAAATCTTCCTTTCTGCTTATTGTGATTAAAGTAGTACCTTGCATAAAAGCAGAAATATGAATGAGATAACCAAAATGAATTAATTGAACCAGCTGGTGTTCTGTCTTTGGCCTACACCAGTAATTCTCAAACTTGGCTACATGTCAAACTGAAGAGCTTTAACTATTATGGAAGCCTTGGTTCCACTCCCAGCCATTTTGATTTTATAGGTCTCAGCTTCCTGATTCTAATGTGAAATCAGGATTGAAAACTACTGACTCTTCAGGTAACATATTAGAAAGGAACACGGATTTTGGAGAGTCAGAATAGACTCAATTAGAACCTCAGCCATTAGTATGGTTTATGAGCACCAGTTAAGCCTAATGAGCCTCTGAAACAGAACTGTTGAAAGAATAAAATTGTTCATGTGAAAACTGGTGGTACTTGATATGTAGTTAAGTATTAATAGACATTATTTTCCTATTCTCTTCTGTATCACCCTTCTGCACCTTGGCCATTACAGAATAGGGACCCTAAATATAATAGCCACTGTTTACTACTTGTGTGTTGTTTCAACTTTCAATATTTTCTAGTTCAAGCAGTGCTGAGTAATAAAGAAGATGAAAGAAGTTAACAAACATCTTATTTTCCTATTTCTCATACCCCAATATCTAGGATGTTCCTGTTCATCCTTCAAGTTACCATTTGAATGTTAAGGGAAGCTTTTCTAATTGTTACCCTCACCCCCAATTAGGTTGCATTTCATTTCATTCCACCTCACTGATGTTGTAAAAATATATATAAAATTTACTGCTGTGTCTCCCAGGGTACCACTTAATAATATTAACTGAATGAACACATAAGGGAATTTAAAAATAATATTGCAACAACAATTATAAAGTGGTGTTTAGCTCAGAGTCAAAAAGACGGGGATTATAATATTGACAGTTTTAGGAGTATTATACAAAGTGCTTATACATGAGTAATTTTTCCAGTCTTTTGTTTTATTGTTTTTCCCTATTTCTGTTTTCAAAAGCTATTGATTACTTCCCACTGTCTTGTGACTAAAATTGCTGTTGGTGTTGGTGATAAAGAGGTGAATAAGACCAATAATACCTTAGGTTTCTTTGAGATCACATTTTAGCCAAAGTAGATTAGGAAAAAGGAGTAAACAACATAATATTATTTTAGCAATAGAAAATGTTCCAAAGTATAAGATATGAAAGTGGCTACAGTGTGTATTTTAGGAATATTGCTAGAGAAGGTGTTCTCTGAGCAACTAACATCAGAGCTGAAATTTTGTAACTAATCAGTCATATAAAGATCTGAAGTTAGGAAATTACATGTCAATGGAACTGTGAGCACAGATTCCAGAAGGAAATTCTGAAATGCTGTAATCTGTAAATAGTGGAAGGCTCATATAGGCACTTAGAGAGCAAGGAAAGAAATGTGGAAAATAAAACTAAAAGTGAATCAGGGACCTGTTCACACAGAGCCTTACAGCTCATAGAGAATTTTGTTTTTTTCCTAAATATAATGGGAAGACATAGGCTTATTAAAGATTCTAGATGTTAAACCCATTTTTTTCTTTTTAAAAATGTTTATTATCTTTTCAAAGTGTTTTTGTCATCATTTTGTTAATTATTTTACATTAAATCTAGTAAACATATGGAATTTGGAAACATGAATTTGGCGGGATGGCAGTGGTAAGAAATGAGGAGTATATGAACACCAGAGTGGAAGCAAGGAGGGTAAATGCACTTGTCCATGCCAGCAACAGATGATGGCAAATCATTCTAAGGA
Organism: Uropsilus gracilis; assembly: GCA_004024945.1. Classification (NCBI taxonomy): domain Eukaryota; kingdom Metazoa; phylum Chordata; class Mammalia; order Eulipotyphla; family Talpidae; genus Uropsilus; species Uropsilus gracilis. The sequence continues at coordinate 7,028 of PVHY01006034.1, forward strand.
AGAGTAAGTAGCACAGATGGAGGAGTGAATTGAAATACTTATTTTGGAGTTAGATGTGAATATACTTGCTGATGGTTTGGGTATTTTGGTTCTCTTGACATTGGATGTTGGAAAGGAAATACCAGTGGATGAACACAAGGGGTAAGAAAGTAATTTCAACCCTTATGATGGCTGTTGTTTGAGTGGTATATTACCGTAGGTCATTGCATTACATTCCTAGGGTTTCTAAAACTCAGCTCTCTAGCAATGGTTCTAATCATACTTGAATTATTGGGTGAGTAATTTTGTCTGTGGTTATCAAGCAAAACTGCTGAATATTAACGATCTCAACTATTCTTTAAGAGTGCTTAATGTTTGAAAATGTGTATGCAAAAGTATGAAAGTAAAGAAGATAACAACTTGGGTAAGTTTGAAGGCAGTGGGAAAATCAGTTTGGATAAACTATTAGTATAGGGAAATGTTGAAAGATGCATATGGAAAACAAATCTGGGTTCATTCAGTGGAGAATGATAAATGCCATATTAGGATCTAGGCTTTTTGGGTTTATGGAACTAAGATTTTTTTTGAGAAAATTTGATATGATAGCATACTGGGGGCTTGTTCTAACTATATTAATATACTGACTTAGAAAGGAAAATAATACTGCAAGAAAGGAAACTATGTAAATACCACTCTAACAGGATTCGTCATTCATTAATTTATTCGATTGTTCAGTTAGCATTTATTGAACTTTTGCTATATGCCAAAAACAACAGTCACCGGGTTTTTTGTCTTTATCTACAGGTAGAATAGAATACGGTTAAGGAGAGCTGAAGCTAGTAGACAACTTCCCCCCCTCCCAAAAAAAAAAAAAGGTTAAAATGCAAATATCTTAGGTCACAAAAGAAAATTCTAGAAAAGCAACTTTCTTTTACTATTCTAATTCTGTAACATTATTATTCATTATGTATACAGATGAGATTGATTGTTTCTAAGGGATAGGTTTTCAAATACCTTTAATGCTATCCTGTAAGTTAAATATGTATTTTATATACTCATAAATTTGTGTGTTGAAGGCCACCTAACTGATGACTATTTGAGTCAGATAATATAAGTCAAATTATCATTTATTTTACAATAGTAGTATACAGCATTTCATGCACTTTAAATATAGAAGTATTTTATTTTATAGACAGATTAGTTAGTATAAAACTCAGAGATGCCACTTACCATTGAATGATTTTGCCAAAATAAGTCATTTTAAGTTTATGTATAGGAGCATCTATAAACTAAAATGCAGGTCTTTCCCTTATTTCAATTGCATGAGGTTTGGTCTGAATTTTTGTTAGACTTTCTAACATATATGAACTCACAGTCCAATTTTATTTGACTCTATAGTCTGACAGAAGGAGACATAAATAGAACACAATCAAAGAAATATTCATTATATTCAAGAATTTGAAAACAAAGTGAAAAATTTCCGATTATCTAACTTGAACAAAAGACCAGTGACTAAAAATTGAAAGGAGATTTCCAATATTCCAATTAAAACCAAAACAAATCATAGGATTAGAAGTGTCAGTTACCAGTTACCATGAGCACTAATCTATGTGCCTGCCATAATGACATGGAGAGACTGAGAGACTGATTCCACTTTTCCATTTCTCCCCAAAGCATTCAATTCCCTGACTGAAATGCTCTCTAACTCTAATACATGTCTGTAAATGTCAATGCAAACAAAAAATTCTCTAAGACCATTTAGATATATTTTCAGGAATTTTAAGATTTTTACCTACTTGCCAATATAGAACAAAATACTACTCTAAAACAAAATATAATCATAGACTACAAAATAGAAAGCAAATATTCCTGATAAAAGTATGTGCTAGCTATTTGTATAATGGTGGAAATTGTCAGTCAACTCTTAATGATGACTGTTTTGTTATAAATTTTACCCAAGACATGGTGGTTATTTTTATACCTTTGCTTGAACCCATTACAATAAAAAAAAAAAAAGTTTTGTTATTCTTATGTTATCCTACAGAATAGAATACAACTCTGGATTTTTACTGCTCACAGCAATATATAAAGTCTTCAGAATTGAAAGATATCTGATGACTTCATTATACAGAACTAAATATAGTTATAGCTGCCATACATACTTAGGAATTTACTCTCAAAGAGCATATTCTTTGCATCATGTTTTTAAACCTCCACTTTGTTTTCAAAGTGAGGCTTGTGTTAGGAAATATGTTGATAATACCACATTTCTTCTAGAAAACTTGGAATCTTTCTAGAAAATATGAAAACTGTGATTATGGTTTATGTCTATAAGTAATTCAAGGTAATACTTCAAGCATATCATTGAATAAATCTTCAGATGATTACATTAAAACAAGTAAAATTGCATTGTTTCAAATACAAACTCTTTATTAAGGACTATAGTGGTTAATGAGCAATTTTACAAAGGGAGAAAAGAGTTTAATCAAGATGTAGCTTGAGTGTAAAACTCATTTAGTGAGCAATTACTTCTGTTTCACTGAAAACCAGCAGGCTGTGCCTTAAGTCAATTTCCAGGTGAGGCGAAGCAAATGCTGCTGATATGGTTGATGCCTGGCTATGTGCTTTGACAGAGACAAGATCAGCCAATCAAAATGAACACAATTCAAGACTATAAAGATGCATGAATTTTTTAATGGACAAAGTCCTTTTTTTCCTAAAGCTCTTAAAGCCTATCAACTATTTCAGGAAACATTTAAACTTTTAAAAATATGTATGTTATTAATTTCACAGTTAGCAGTCAAATATGTTAAAAAATATTTTTAGACTGAATATTTCTGAAAGAGACACTAGTCATATTATGATATATTTCTTACTTTTAATTGCTATTCCTCTTCTCTTTGCAACTCAAGCAATAAGTAGTGATGCTTGGCTTACCATGTACACAGCACTCTAGAAAATAGTGTGGCCAAAATCTGAATTAGGTATGTTGAATTTTTCCTCATTGAAAAAATATGATTTAAGTACCTATTATTTACCTGGAAATATATTTGATACTGGGCATACAATGATGAGGAAAAACAGTACAATAAATTAAAAAATGGAAATGGAGCAGACACTATAAAGGAACAACATTCAGGACAATAACAGAATATAAAAGATGTCAGGTATATGGCACAAAAGCAAAAAAAAACATAACATGGTAGTAACTAACTAGGTGAAAACAGGTGTGTTAGGTATGAGGAATAACATTCCAAGCAGAGAGGAAAATTATGTGCAAAAGTGAAGACTTAATGGGGAGCACAGTAAGTAATAGAAGAAAAGAAGGCCAATCTCCCTTCCACAATTTTCTGACATTTGTAACATAAAATATGGAGTTTTGTTTAATTTTAAGAAAAGGAAAAGCAGTGAAAATGTTTTCAACAGAAGTAAATTTATTAGGTTTGTGCCTTGAAAGGCTAATCTGGTTGCAAGATAATTCTGGAGAGCATTTTAACAGGAGTAAAAATTTGATGTAAAAATAAAAAACAAAACAAAAAAATAGGGCTAGGCTCAGAGGAAAGAGAATATCACTTCTTTGAGAATGCTCTTGCTGAATGTGGTTCCACTATCCAGTAGCACAAAAAACTTAAAACCATGCCTTGACTTTTAAGGAAAGAAAGACTGTATTGAAAGTTTACAGAGCAAAGAGATGGAGGTAAGCTCAAATCAGTCTCCTCAAAGGTGGAACACTGCAAAATTTATGTGGTTGAGTATAAAAAAAAATGTAAGTTGTTAGAATCTGATTGGCAACTTTCTACTGAGTCATGATGTAAATCAAATTTGGGCTCAGAACTGCTGCAAAATTGGGTACATCTAGCTTCTATCTTCTAAACTATGATATGAGCACTTAGTTCTTTTTCCTATGGTAATTTTTATTTTGTTTAGTTAAGGGGCCACCTCAAGGACAGTAAATAGTCTTCTTGTCTCTAAAATATCTGTTAACTTATGAAAAATGTGTTTTTTTCTTCTTATTTAAGTTGGGCTTAATTATTTTTGTTCTATTGTTTATTTTTGCTACAGAATTTATCATCAAGTCCTGTTGCCTTGCAAGATAAGCAGAAACAGGATAAAAAATACCTGAAGCAGGAAAATAGCAAGACAGCAATGCCACTCTGCTTTCAATACTAGCTGGAAAATAACATGAAGCATTTTGGAATCATTTGAATCTGGGTAACTAAAACAGGTTCAGGACACTGTTCAGTCAGGACATACTCAGTCATACCTAGGTGATAACCGGTCATGAATGAGAGGAAGAATGTTTTTAAACTAAGAAATGTCTTCAATTTAAACTATTTCAGGAAAGAGATGAAACAGTATATCTTCTCAATTACATAAAACATTTGAAGAGAGAGAGGAAGAATACATAGAACAAATTCCGCTGAAGGTAAAAGTGATGATGGAATTGGGAGTAGGATGGAGGATGCAATGTAATGAGGAAACTACTACTGCATATAGATTAACTGTGGGCAAACTTTCTTAGAGGGCATAAAAAGGAAGAATGGATTCTAATTATAAATGGCTTGTGGAGAACATGGGAAGACTTAAAAATATTCGTATCACATTGTGAAGAAGGAGATGATGATGTTATTGAAAGTGAGGAAATAGCTTTGTGGGTATCTTAGGGAATCTGAACAGGGCAGTGATCTATGTACCAAGGATGGTTTTAAACAGAAAAAAAGATTATTTTTTTAAGCTCCCTATGTGTGTGGGATTGTTTCTGAGCTATAAATGATCATATTCTACAAATTATATTCATATAGTTTTATAGCAATGTATCTATTTTATAACATAATACATTAGATCTTATATCTGTCAATACTGAGGCCCGATTCTTTCCGCAGATACTGAACTAAATATTATTTTAAGCTCCTGTTTTTTGAGAAAATTATATTACTTACAAAAGACAAAGGTTTAAAGCGGCATATGCATTAAAAAAAATTCTCTTTTATAGTTCATTAAAATAACAGAAACCATCATTAATATATTCTAAGTAGTCTAATATTTATGTCCACTATTCAGTTTAATTCTTATATACCTGTTTTTATTATTTTGCCAATCCCATTTTGTAGATGTCAAAACTGAATAAGTTATTTGATCACAATCAAATAGGAGAGTAAGGATCCTAATAGTTATCTATTGTAAATCAAAAACTGTGACCCAAATTATTCCTAACTTTAAGCTGATATGATTTAATTAGTTTTTGTAAACCAAATACCAGGTTTTATTTTTTAACCTACTTCTGCTAATCTTCGTATGTCTTGAATTTAGTCCCAAAGCAGGACTTTCTAGTGATCAGTCTTAACAGACTTTATATATCCTCACTTCCCAACACACACTCATAATAAGCACAGATATGTACAAACAACAAATACCTCATTTGTAAGTCCTTAATGGAGTTTTATATTTAATAAATACTTAATGTAATTTTTTATGAAGTTTATCTGAAGTAGTAGAAAGTGTTATTTACCTTCTGCATTTAAGGATGGTATAAAACTCCTATTTAAATGCCAGATTCCCCAAGAATCCTTTTGTAACATTGCTGTTGTAGTCATCTTTCTACTTGTGTTCTATTTTTGCCTTATCACACCTTTCTCTTTCCTATCGTGACTAATTATAGGTAAGACAGTTTACCCTTTTCTCATTTACAGTGTTTTCAAGAAGGTTCTATGACTTTCCTTTTTTACCCTATACTTTGCAATTTCTAGGCCATCTACCAAATGATTTAGCTAACTTTCTTCATTTACTAATCTGCGTTTGGGTAAAGAAGTAATCTAATATTAATTTTTTCATTGAAGATTTAATAATCTAATATTTATTTCCTGTCATTAAAAAATATAACACACACACACATATATATGTATATATATATATGATAGCTACCAAGCTTTATATGGGTTATTCTAGAAATAACTATAAAAATGGATTAATATTCTAAGTGAAGATCTTTTTCTAAAATGACATAAAATCAGGCAGGTAAATATTTGCCATAAGTAAATATGAAATATATCAAATTTCACACATGTAAAAAGAACCAGAAAGAAATAGCTAAGGCGTAGCATATATTGTTAATCTAATTACTTATGTGAGAAACCTTAGAAGAACTTGAAGTTTAAAAATTATATGCTCAACAGTTATCAGCTGGTAATTAGCATAATTTATTCCAGGAATTACACTGATAAAAATAAAAGAGCAAAAGTAAAAATTAACTGAGCATAAAACATTTAAAGAAGCTCTTAATCTTTCCTGATCTGCTTGAAACTGAAATGAAATAATGAAACAGCATTTTCAGGCTATTCTGAATAGCACCACAGAGCTAAATGTGCTAGAAAAGGCGGAGAATTTTTGCACAGATGGCCTGCCATGGAACATGCCAAATCTGCCCAAAGCCCAAGAGCTTTGGGAAAAGCTTTTCTGCCAATGGGCAAATATAGTGCCTTTCAAATTTATATTGCCAAAAATGAAGTCTGGGTTGTCATATTGTGCTACTGCGTATCTTTGATGAAAACTATAAATAACAAAAACATTATATTATATACTTACGATAAAAACTATTTGTGATCCAAATCACCGGACTGAAAATTTAGACTTTCTAGTGTTGTGCTTGCAGCCACACGTGTCCCCCTTGGAACCTCTTCTCAGCAGTAAAGCCTAAGTGATCTGTTTAAAATGCAAATCATGCATTTTAAACTCTGTCACTGCCCTACATAAAACTGTGCAATGGTTTCCCTTTGTTCTTGGGATAAACCCTCTAATTCTTGGCACAATACAGTCCTACTGGTGTGACAGCCTCTTTTCACTCTAACTGCAGACCACATGGGTCTGTAACTCTCCAAGTCAGACCTATGGACCTCATTGTGACCCAAGGGCGTTGGCCTTTTCTTATTCAGGGAAGCATTTGACACTCACTAACTCACTTCTGACTCTTGCTTAACTGGAGGCCTTATCAATAAAAAAAGTGTTTTTCCAAGAGAGTCTTTGACCATTCCTGACCTTCTCCCTCCTCCACCATCAGGTTGCCCTGTTTATGAAATTGCGTACAAGCTATTTTTTCTATAAGTTTATAAAGTTTAGCAAAGTGACTGTGGAGTTAAAAAGGATTAATATTTGTAAAATGGTGCATGAATGGAACTGAAATCTTTCAAACATAAGTTGGAATATAGCATAAAAAATGAAGCATGGATCTATTCACAGATATGGTTGCAGTAAAAATTCAGTATCAAGAAAAGTGAAAATAAATGTCCAAATTATATTTATATAAAAAATTTACAGGATTTTAAAAGACAAATGAAACACTAACTTACAATTTTAGTGATATAGTTGAAAATGTGAATAGGAACATACCCCCCCAAATCTCCAAATTGTGTATGTTAAAAGTGAATATTTGAAGGCATGAGAATTATACCTCATAACAGTAGAACTGTTATTGAAAAGTGCATTGTCTAAAGGTAGAGCAATATTTCATTCTCCGTATTTTTGATGCTTTCAAATGAAAAAAAAAAAAAAAAAGAAAAGAAAAAGCAAAAAAGCCAAGTCTGACCAGTGAGACTTGATTCTAGAAGATTCTTCCAACCCTGGCAGAACTATGGCAATAGGGAAAACATCCCACATAGAGTTGTATGGAACTCAGAGTATGGTAGAAAGGCTTTACTTTTATACAGAGGAATAAATTAGACTCTAAATAACTGGGATGAGTAAGTGGCGATATCAGAGGGACATTGTAGCAGGAAATGGTGCCTTGTAGTCACCTGATTCCTGGGTGCAGTTTAGCTGGGCCTAAATCATACCCACACTTGCTTCAGCGCAACGACCAAAGCTGGGAGAAATAGAGAAACCCAACTGAAGTATGGTCAACTCAAATTAGTCATAATTCTATTCTGGTTGGTCAGTGGTGACACAGAATTCAGTTAATCATAGATGAGATAAAAGTATGGGGACATGGAGAGCTCATGTCTGGCCTTACCATAACTAAAAAGGGGGCACTCATGAGCCTCACCTAAGTCCTGTGAGGAGGAGAGATTCTCCTTAATAAACTCTCTTTTGAGACATAAGATGAGATTTTTTTTCCTCACCTTTTCCCAGAAAGGTGGGACTCGGGTAAATTTCAACATTGTCAGTATCTCTAATATGAATTCCTCAAAGAGGAAAATGTAGTGGTTCTCAAATGGGAAGAGGCTTGGGAGGAATGGGTAGAAGGAATTAGCTTGATAGTGGTGAATAGCACTAGAACTATGGTGGTGGTGAAGTTGATATGGCAGCAAAAGAATTTAAATAGTAGGCGAATATTAAGATTTTAAACTTCTGTTTTCAGATTCTAAGGCAGCCATGAAAAAGCTTGTGCTACAGAACCAACAGGACAGAACTATGCTGAAGTTACTGAGGAAAATGGTGGTTGTAATAAACTACCCTTCTGGATGCAAAGTTGTCTAGCTCCTGAAACCCCTTACTGATTTGTCCACTTTTCTTGAATAACTCACAATCCTCTGCCAGACTGGACCTGTACCCTTGCCAGTTCCTAAGGTTTCCTTCTTTTAGGAGATGGATTTTTGTTTGGCGATTACATCACTTGCTGGAAAAATGTTCCTTGCTCCAGACACCTAGTGGTGCTCAGCGTTTGTTCCTTCAGCACATTATGCTCATTAGCCACACTGGTAGCAAGGTGTAATATGGACACGTCCCGAGGTGTGAAACTTTATCTTGGAAGTCTATGTAGTTCTGTAAATCAAGGATAGAAGAATAAAAGTTTGATGTAAGAAAGTTCCTCAGAGAGGTTTTTTTGGTCACTTTCATGAATTGCTCAGTCAGTGTGGACTGGAACAGATCTGAGCTTGCATTAAGTCTGTGAACATGCTACACCTCGTTTATAATTAGCTTTGGATATCTGTAACAGATGGTAGGCCGAGGAGGAGGTTCAGATTTGTAGCACAAGAATTTTCTGTGTTTGAAATATTGTCACTTTATTGTAAAATATCAAAGTTCACAAATTTATTATTGCTCTGGGAATCGTTTCTGTAGGCATCCTGATCGAGAGGGTTAGAACATAGTTTTGGCAATAATTGTAGGTAGTATTAAATATTTTATGAGAAATACATTAGTGTAAATCACCATTTTAAAAAGTGAAACATGAATCACTACCCAAAGAATTGGGCTTCAGTGCAAGAAATCCTGATTTATCTGCGCTGTTGATACTATATATGTAAATGCCATTTCTCAGAAGCATAAAACTCTTAGTATAATATATTGGTTAGTGTAAGCAATATAATATATATTTTTCAGTCTGTGCTAGTTTCATTAATCATATATCTTAAATTTTAAGCTTATTTTTTATGAGGTGTTGCAATCCATGTGGCATTGATATGCATGTGTAATTTATTACTTGGCAAGTGAATTATCCTGCACTATTTTATGTGTTTGATATATTGATTTTCAGTTGTGATAGATCATTTTAAGATTGCACAGCTTTACTCATGGTGATTTATCCACAGAATCACATAGACTGTGGGACAAGCTGATGCAGCCCTTTGAACACTTGCTATCAGCTATAAATAGAGTTGTTAACTGGAATTCTTAACCCCAGTAGGGAAACATATTTAGCAAGTTGAGAGAAATAATTTTCATCCAAGATCTAATTAGTTGTTGAATAAGTGCCCATAAAAAGTAATTTCAATATGTCTTTTTCTTCCATGTGCTAATCTTGCAACCCATTTTTTTTTATATCAATAGGCAATAAAGTACATAAAGGGAAAGATACCATCATGCCTAAAAGGTCTGTCTTCCATGATTGCTGATTGTCTTTTATCCTCACCAGCTCAGGCACCCATATTGGCCTTGATATGACTTATTACCATTATTTGAAGAAAACTTCCCTTGAACAGAGTTCTTTGGAGTAAAAAAATCCATGCAGTGCCCAAACTATAAAGCTACCTGTAAGGATATTCCATAGAGGAGCCTGATAAATGAAAGCAAGTATTTTTGGAATACTTCCTAGAATGTCCAGTAAACAATATCAAGGCAACTTTGCAAAAACACGCCACACTGTTTCTGATTCCCTAGTACTTAAATCACAGGAACACTTGGAGAAATCTATACTGAGAGGAGGATTTGAGGGACTATATGCCAAGAGTTTTATTCTTTGTTTCCCACTGAAATCCCTCTCTCTCATCATTTTTGTCTTTTTCCTTTCCTACTCTTTGCTGCTATAATTGCTATTGTTATTATTTATAAAGATTTTCCCTCACTTGGATTTCCTAGACAGAGAGGACTTCTTCCTCACTTCCATGAAGTTTTGATACAGGGTAGTGATGCAGTTAAAAATTATATTGGTGCCAAAATACCCTGGTGGGCAGAGTCTGAGAGAAAAACCCTGGTTATATAAAAAGGGAGGAGAGAGGAAGGAAAAAGGGGGGGGAGACATGAGAACAGCAGACTAAATGAACAGGCCCATGTGGCCTTCCAGGATAAGCCCCCTGGAAGTATGAGTTAGTGGTGGCATGGAACCATGGTGGGAGAGTAGTCGGCAGAGTCATAGCCAGTATGGAGTTGGATGCTAGAATGGCAGGGGCTGCTGAGGGCAGGCCTGGTGGATGTGGTCAGAACTGCCAAAGGCAGATCTGGTAAAGGATGTGCATGGAGTCACAGCAAGGCAGCATATTGGGAAAGCTAAGTTTGCATCAGTATCTGTTGGAAAAGTTTGAAGAGCCTTGAAGAAGCGGAGCAGCGCAGCTGGAGAAGAAGCGAAAAGAAGACCCTGAAGAAAGACTGGACTTTGTAGAGTGCCTTAGGTTTGGAGGGGTGCCATCTTGGACATGTGTTTGGGGCTTTCAGACTAAATGGTGCCATCTTGGACATGTGTTTGGGGCTTTCAGACTAAATGGTACCTGGGGTGAAGTAACTGGCCACTTGTGGCATTGAGGACTTTTTGTTTTCCTGGTTAATTTCCCATGTTAAAAAAACCCTGTTGTTGAACTGCATTTTTGACTGGCAAGTGCTATGCACAGGTGATGTGAATCTTTTAAGAAGCTCAGGGGCAGAAGCCACATTTTAAAAATGCCGCTTTTTTTTTTTTTTTTTTTTTTTTTTTTTTTTTTTTTTTTTTTTTTTTTTTTTTTTTTTTTTTTTTTTTTTTTTTTTTTTTTTTTTTTTTTTTTTTTTTTTTTTTTTTTTTTTTTTTTTTTTTTACTGTGGCTTGTTGGTTGAAAGCTTCTGCCCATTTTGACCCAATTTCAGTTTCTGCTTAAATATTATTTTACTAATGTGTCTCCTGCCCGTAGATGGGTAAATACTAAGTACTTGATGTGTTTACTGAGTGAATTAAGAAAAGAATGGCTGAGTGACAGAAACTAAATCTGAACTTCATTACAACATAGTGATCACATAATGAGCTACAGAGTCCAAACTGTTTGGTTTGTGCAGACAAGTTACATAATATTCTCATCTGAAAGTTCAGATAAAGACAATATACTTACTTCTTCAAGAGGTTTTTGTGAGAATTATAGAGGTGAAGTATTTATCACACTCACCTAACAGATGGTATGCGCACAATAAATATTAGCTGCTTATTATTGTTATCGTTACTCTTGTTTATCCCTTAATGAGCTTCCCTTGAGCCTCTTCATGCATTTATATTTCTAACAAGTATCCTAGTAGACTTGTAAATAAAAGGTATAAATAATGATGGTGTGATTCTTTTTAATTTATTTACTTAGAATACTGCTCCTAAGCTAAATATAAGATTCCGGGTTTCATGTGATATCTTTGAAATAATTTTCAGTACCTTCAAGGTGAGTAAAACTGATTTCATGAGCTAGGACCAATGTTTTATACAAGGTGACTCTCATATGTCATAAATACTTAATTTCAGTAGCCTCTAAAAAATAAATTGTACATAAGCAACTTAAATCTACTTAGTAAATATTACATTAAAAACAAAGCTTGTTTCTTACATTTTAAGAGGCACAACTGTTATTACAGCAACTTCCACTAGATGTCACGCAGTTCTTACTCTGTTGTCTCTCAGAAGGTCTCTAAGTTCTGTTAATATTATGTACCTGAGGATTTAAAATCCAGGCTCTTGATGGACATAAGTAATAAGATGTCTATACATTAGAATTTGATAATAGTTAATATCAGTCTTGAAGATTACTGTCTTTATAGCTGAGTATTTTAATCAAATTGGTTGATTTAGTTCAATTTAATTGGAAAAGTCTCGTTTTCTGGATTAACTTTTGTACTTTTGTCTAATTGTATACATAAATATGCATTTAAAACGTGAATATACTTCTTTTTGTACTATTTTTTTTCTTTTTACCTCTGTGGAGTAATTTTGAATTTGTGCCATGGAAAATCAGTGGCTGTTAGGTCTATGCTATGACATTAGTAGAGTCTACTGTAAAAACAGAAATATTGTGGACTCTGCTTATAAAGTTTTATTATAAGAAATATAAGCATGAAAATAAACACCAGAATATTTTCAAAGATTGGGTAAAAGATGCTAACTGAAATTTTAAGGAGCCGCAATAGCACCATGAGTTAAAGTAGTGGGGAGAAGGTAGAGTGGGCCATGGTAAAGGACTGCCCCTCCATTAGTGTTGGACAGCTTGGTGTGGTATCACATAAAGGATGTGATATTATACTTTGAGGTCATATACATGTTGTAAAGAAATGTTATATCAAAAACAAACAAACAAAACACCAAACATTAAAACAACTAACTAGAAAAATATTCTCATAGAAATAAATACTTCATAATTGTTTGAGGGACAAGTGGAGAAAACATTTATAACTGAAATAGAATTTGTTAAATATTTAAAATTGGTGTGTATTTCTTTACAGATAATATTTGGATGTACTTACTGTAGCTCACCAAATACGGCCTGCAAGATGGAAGACTTGCACTAAACTGCTTAGCTTTTAAATTACACCTTCCTAAACATATAATATATCAAGTAATATTTTTCCTCTCTGAATTATAATTTTCTAATCTGTAACTCACTTATTGGATGATGTAAGTGAAAATTAGAATTAGGAAGTCTTGGTTATTCTTTTTGTAAGTGAATGGGGTCACAGGAAGATCCTGGATTCTCTCCTAATCTTTCCATGGACAGTTGGGGGGTGGTGGTGGAAGATTTGAGGTGTATTGGGCGATGAAGTATTATGGGTGGGTTTATAGTTCTTCTGATTTTGTTTTTTTTTTCCCTAGTCCTGCTCTTTTAGAAATAGTTTCATTTGTGGAACTGATTTGTTCTGTGCTGAAAGTCAAATATAATTTACTTTTCAAATATCACCAACATTAAGACAAATTTGTCTCTGAATTTTCAGGTAGGTATTTATGTTGAAGCACACAGACTTAAAACTGATTTTTAAACTTCCTTGTGGTAAAAAAAGAAAGTCTGTTAGATACCTCATTATGGGCCTTTTGGCCTGGTCACATTTATTCACAGTCTCTAGTTTGGTTTTTCCTTCTCCCTGCATTTATTGCTCTGCTCCTGTTTTAGATGTCCAGCCTCCTTTCTTCTTTCACAAGTATTTGCATTCTTGCTGATGTTTTATATGTAATCACCTAACTATCTTTAAATTTATTGTCTCTTTTCATTTCAGATTCTTGAGATCTGTATACTTCACTTAACAAATTCTACCAAGATATGGATACCAGTCATAAAAATTACATTTTTTTAGCAACTAACTTTCATGTGTGTCTGGGATATTATCATCAAGCCTTTCTGTGGGTTATTATAGCATTCATTCTATAATTTCCAAGATAACAAATTTATCTGGGGTTAAAACAATAATTAATAGGTTTAGGAAAACATCAGTCTAAATTTTGTACATAGACATAAACAATAATAATCAAACCAACTTTTCAAAATTGTAAAAACATTTTGGTTTAATATTATATAGGCTTCAGTGTAAAACATTGTAAGTCAACTTTTGTATATACTACATTATACAAAATATATGCATTATATTTGTATACATTATGCAAAACACTGGTTTCCATTCTTCTGCATATAATTGACTTCTTTTACCCAATTATCCATACTTCTTCCATATATATATATATCCATACACATATATTCATATACATAGAAAGAATATGAGGTGAAACCTACAAACATTAGGTTGTATTTGCCTCTGAATTTTGCACATTAAAATTTATATAAATTTATCTACATTTATTGATCTCTTTTATAAGAGAGGTATCTAGATCTTGCATATATATTTATATATATTATGTAGTTCTACTGTGTATCTCTATCTAGCTATCTAAAATCTATCATGATGTGTCCATCTATTATATATGTATTTATATCTGTGTATTCTATGATGATAATGAGTTCTGAAAATCACTGCTTAGTGCATGCAGTTTTTCTGAAATTGATCAGCTCTGCCATTATTTTCTATCACAGAAGGGATTACATTTAGTGATATTGATGTTGTCATATATGGTTTTGATACAGAAAATTACTCTCTGATGATTCAGCATTTAAAATAATGAAAACAGTAGTAGCATAATAATTACTTTACAAAAACCTCAGATTAAAAATTCCCATTGGGAATTTAACTAAAATTAAAAACTAGAACAATATCTTAAATTTATTCTTACCTAAATAAAATTTTGGTCTATGTGTTTCGTCTCTCCTCTGCATTAAGTATTGCTCAGTAAAAGTATAAAAGGATAAGAGAAAGTCAAAACTAACAAATTGACAATGAAACTAAAACATACAGCAAGGAAAGGGGAGAGAGAGTGAAATCAGGAGATGGATGAACACAAGAGATCAGGGTGATGGTTCAAGGGTGACATGGTGGTGGGAGAACTTCAGGGTATACTATATGTATATAAATATATATATATGTTATTGTATCTATACAATAAAAAATTAAAAAAAGGTTCAATGCCATTGTGGTCAATTAGTTTAGCCCTGGGATTTTTCAGATCATTTATAGTTATGTGTAAAATTTCTAATTCTACAGTTATTCATTTAATACGTGTGTGTATGTGTGTGTTAGTAAAAATAAAAGCTACTCAGGTGTGACTAAAGCGCTCTATGTTAAATTTTAAATTCTATCTTAAGACCATATATATGTTTAAAATTTTTCTCAACACTTGAAAATTCACAGAATGAGTAGTTGTTCAATTCAGAAACATCAAAAGCAGACTCCTGGGTGGATGTGTTCTCTCTAGTTATAGAGGGAAAGATGATTGACAAGTTGCAAGTCACTAGCTGCTAAACATGCTCAGTCACTTGGGAGGGAATAATTACTAAACATTTTAGGTTCCAGTCAGAATTGTAACCACAACCATTTTAAAATCAATTTTAAATTTTGTTCATGGCCTATGATTGTAAGAAATCTTATCTGGCCAAAACTGATAACTATGTCAGTCTTGCTTTTTCAAACTCATAACTGGGTGACATCTAAAATAGCAGAAAAAAAGCTTTATAAATAGAAGTATGCAGATAATGATACATATTATTTTTACTGATGGAAATTATGTACAATAAATAATAAAAAATATCTTAACTTTTTTTAGAAGATATTTCACTTCTGAAATGGTGCCAGAAATGATATTGTGGGTTTTACACTAGGGTTTAAGTCACTGACGATGTGGTTGTTAGTTCTCCTGTCCTCCATTTAGTTGCTGGCTGCCTTAGAATTTTTGAACCTAAGTTTGATAATGGCATTTCAGAAAAGAGAGATTAATTAAACTCAATTTGTCAGACTTCAGTGGTTTAGGAGAAAAAGCATGTGATTGCAAAATGTTTTCTTTACATGGAAGGGCATGAAAATGAAAGAAGATAAAACAAATGATGATCACATGTGGTTTGCAATGAACTGCTTACAAACTTGTCCATGCAATCGGAGGGTTGAACGCTCTAAAATCCTGTTTACTTGTGGGTGTTTGGAATAGTCTAGCTTTTGATTTAAAAAAGGATATTTTGTCCTACTGAGAAAATCTTTTTTAGGAGCTAAGAAATCCCCTTCTTCCCTTTTTAGTGTTCTAAGGACTGCCATGCTTTTCAGAATGCCTTCAACTTTGGGTAGGTTAGGGAAAAAACATGAAAAAATCAAACTGTCTATAGGGATTATCAGATTTTGGCAAAGTATGATTCAATGAAATATTGCAAATGAATAGAATGATCTGTTGAATAATAATATTAGAAGAAAGTTTAATGTATATTCGCAGGCAAACCACAGAGCACCCTCAGATCCCTAAACTTGCATGCTCTGGAGGAGGCTAGTCATCCATATTCACAAAGATGAAGTATACTCAGTGTGAAAGAACTCTCAGAGAATGATTATGCATAGAGAAAGAGAAGAAATGATAATAGTTTCTCAATAAAACACCCCAAATTTACCTATCCCCTCATGGGTAAATATCTAGCCAACGAGGGTTGGCCTGAAGTAGGGTATGGAGATCTGAACAATGCCACAAGTTTAAGGCACTTTCTGGTGGGGAAACATACAAAGGACTCTGAAGCCTGTCCTAAAATATTGGGGCCAAAGGAGCAAAAGCAAATTACAAATCAAGATGACAGCTGCCACTCTCAGCGTCCCATATGTCTCTTCCAAATATGTCCACATCTCTCTCTTCCAAGTCCCAAACCAATAAGCAAATGAATCCTCCTTCTCCACATGTCTTCTGCATTAAAATGCCTTCACCTTGCCACTGCCTCCTATTCCCCAGAAGCTACTCCTAGGTGGCTGCATGTAAATGGGGTTGTAGAACTTGGTATCTCTCCATTTTATGGAGATACCTCTGTAATGTGTATTAATACTTACTTGACATTCTTAATCTACAAACTTTTAAACAAGTCTATTAGATTTTTGTTCATAACAGTTTTTTTTATCAACTTAAGGATTCACAACATCAAAAAGTTCAGAAATAACATAAGTTAAATCAGTGAATTACTGGTCATTAGTAGAAGCTTTTCTAACCTAAGTGGGTCACATTGCTCATGCTTAGAAAGCCAGGCTCTGAACTTTGAGATCATTTCCATGAAGGCAGTCCTTTATTAATGTGTGTTGCCACCATGAAAGAATAGCTGTTAATATTCTAAGGGGACTGTCTCTTTCAGTGGGGTGTGAAGGAAGTTTAGAGAGGAAAGAAAGCAGTGGGAGGACATGAGGCATGTGGGGCAAGTTTCTTACTTCTCAGGTCAGGGAAAGCAAGAGGCTGTATAAGGATAGTCTCTCACAGATAAGTTCTCACAGGAACTTCTTGGATAGTTTCTCTGTTGTGTGTTAACAGTTCAAAATGTCCCTCAGGTGTGTATTGTTATCACACCAAGGTGTGCAATGTTATCAATGTCTTCATAAAGAACAAGATGTCTCATTAAATATTAAGTAACCCATTACCATGGCCCTGAGGATTGTGGCACTGCAAATTAAACTCAACTGCTAGGTTAAATGTAAGGAAGTTAGTGTCATGTACTTTAGCCCAAGCTCAACCATAAAAGTTTATGGTGCATAACCCAAAAGACACTGTGTAAACCAGGAGCACAAACAAAAAACTGGAAAAAGGCTCAGTGGCATATTGTTTTTAATTTTAAAACTGATTATATATATTTTCTTACATAGTTTTATACCCCAAAGTTCTCTCACCACCATGTCACCCATGAACCACCATCATTATCCCTAGTGCTAATCCCTCCTGATTTCACCCATCTTTTCCTCTCCCTCTCTTGCTGTTTGCTTTACTTCTGTTGTCAATTTGTTAGTTTCAACTTTTTCTTGTCCTTTTATCTTGTTTCTCTATATAACTTAAGCGTTAGTTGTATATTGGTTTAAATAAGAAGGCAGAGTAAGAAGTCAATGACTGTCTATTGGTTATGATGATTGGTTATTTTGATAGAATTTTCTTAAATGAGAACGAATTGGACAGTGTTTTATCTCTTAGCAACTCTGAGAGACAGTTTGAGTTGTGTTTATGATTTTCATCAGCCAAATCAAGAAATTACTCAGGACAAGTTAGTCTTGCAAAATTAAGCTTAGCTTTTTTTTTTTTTTTTTTTAAGTAAATGGGCAATATTTGGGGAGGGGGGGAATCCTCAGGTCTAACAGACAAGAGAGTGGGATAATCTGCATAAGATACAGCTTATCTCTGTGTTACAACTTTGTAAAACCTACTACCTGGGATAAGCCTTCTCAACTCCCACTAATGATCAAGATTTAACATGATGGTATCCAGCCCTTGCGCCTTTGTGTCTACAGAGTACATTCTTTAGAAAGGAAGTGATTAGAACCCCAGCATTTGCCCGCAGCTGCATAGTGTCAATATATCTTTAGGTCAAAATGCTTAGGGCCAGAAACACCCCTTGTCAAAAATAACTGCATTTCAATGTCAATGATTCACTCTTCCTATCACATAAGCTAAATTCAAACTTCCTGTTGTTGGCACAGCTTTCACAGACTAAACTCTGGGAACATCTCCTGATTTTAAAATCTTCACTTTGATTTCTTCATAAACTATTTGTCTAACTAGCATTGAGATTTCTGTTCTAGTTGACACTTGTATGTTTGTTTGTCCATGGAATTTTCAAACTTGTTTCCATTTATTTTTTATTTTAATATTAAAAACATAAAACAATTCAAATGTGTCATCTTTTTAATCTTTGCTTGAAGCTGTGTCTCTATTGACCCTAGTTCTATACTATTTCATTAACTGCACTTAAGAGCTGTGGTGCATTATGTGTTGGCATTTTGTATTGTATTGTTCCCAGGAAAGACAAGAATAATTATAATAGTAATAGTGACAACATCAAGAAGGTAACATTACCGATATCTTACATTTAATTTTTTAATGTGAATCAAGGAAATACTTGTACATAAAGTTGTAGAAAATTAAAAAAAATATAGGATTTATTAGTCTGAAAACAATGTACATAAAACATTGTAAAATTATCTGGGGACACTGCCCTTGATCATGCAGAGGAAAGCACAGCGAGCTTCACAGGTTCCATTGTGTGGGCAGATCTGTTGTTTAAATCCAGACTTTTCTGTTGAAAAAAAAAAAAAAGAGCTAACAATGGTTAACAATGATTAGCCTTTGCATCTCTGCAGTGCACTCATTAGCAAGGAAAACATTAAAATCCTACATTGCCTTCCTCTAGCATCAGCAGATCCTTAGGTCTGGAAAACTTAGAACTAGAAAACCTTCCTGTCAAATATAATTGTATTTTTAACATCTTGGAATTACTATTCCTATTATGTGTATTAAATTCAAGTGGTTTATTGGAACAACTCTCATGGATTAAACACTGTGGGACTATGTCCTATGCTTGAATTCTCACTTTAATTATCTTATAAACTCTTTGTCTAAGTATTATTGAAACTTTATATTCAGCTAAAAATCCCTATGTGGTCATAATGTATGTATGTTCACATCTATGGATTCAATATTAGTATAAGTTTGATGTTATTTATATAAGTAAAGGTAGAACAGTACCTAGAGTTAGGTAAGAAATCTCAGATACTACTAGAAGAAAATTAAATATATCTTTTAAGTATAATTTACATAGATTGTTCTTTTTCTTCACCAAAAAATGAATTTGATTTCCTATTATTATATGCTTAATCATTTTATATATTTTAACCCTTCTTATTTTTATTACTACCATGCAATAATGTGTGATGAGCTCTTCCTTCCAAGCATTCCTAGGAGAAGACAGTACTGAATAAATTAGCTTTTAGTATTTAGATATATTCCAGTAATAAAAGTCCATTAATACTTTCTTAAAGAAAATGTGATTTCTAATAAGCCACATCATTTTTTTCTCCATTGACTTCCCTAAATCAAAATATTGCATTTAAACAATGTACTTTCTCGGTCATATGTCTGAGGATAGCATAGACTGTTAGGGAGTGTTGCTGATAACAAGCAAAGCATAGAGCATAGTCTTGGAATCAAAGCAAACAGCAACAAAATCTTGACTGCCTTTGCCAGGATAAATGATCTTGCAAAATTGCTGTACACCCTTGAATCTCAGTTCATCATTTCTAAATTGGGAGAAAGTAATGATCCCTAGTTCACAGTAGATGTTTGCAGGATTCGTGACCAGTGGATTTGCAGTAAGTTCTTTGTTGAAAGCATTTTCACAGCAAAAATTTTTGTTATGTAACTAGTCATAAGGCAATTTTACCATAAAAAAAGATAGAGACAAAAATTACAAAAAATAACAAGGTATTAATTCAAAATGACATACCAAATTCATGTTTTTCTCCCTAGTATTTTATTTCAGTAGAGAGGCATCATTTTCCATACAACAAGGTGCTTATTTCTAACAGCTTTGTATTACATTATGAATGCCTTCTACCCTTCTTCAACTGATGCTCGGTACTGATATTTCTTACTATTATATGTGATGGCTATAGTTGGTATTATATATTGTTATCGGGCCTAAGAACATAACCTTGTTTTCATAATCTTACTCTGTCAAGTCCCTAGGCTAATAGGAATTTCATATAATCCCAGGTAGTGCATCACTGGTGAGAAACAAGACCATCTCCCTGCAGAAGCTTCCTGCTTTTGAGCAATGACTCTAGTACCAACTGAAACCTGAAGACTGAGGACTTGACTTGAAAGTGAATGAAGCATGTTAATCATACACTCATTGATGGATGCGTAAGATGCTCATGAGATGTGATGTATGAAGAAGTATGTAAACCATGTAGACAAGCTGCCATGTATCCTAACCTAAATACGTGATACCCCACCTTGGTAGCCAGCCCCACAAACCCAGAAACCTCTCCACTGTCAGGTCAGAAGTGTGGCTCAGGGAACTGCTGCCTTTCTCCTATTGGGTGACCCACAATAAATACTCTTTGTTCATGTTGTTGATTAGGTTTCTCCTTAAATTCCTTTCATTTTATTTATAAAGCAAAACAAGAATTGTCAGAGACTGAAACTAGACTGTATTTAAATATTCCATCATATGCCTAGTCCTTATATTTTACTAAATTATCCAAGTAGCAAAAGTCTGTCTGTATCATATTCTCCAATATCAAACAGTAAACAATTTTCAGCACTTTATAGTTATCACAAATCATAACCATTTCTTTTTGGAGTTATAGGAGGATCTGATTTATTCTTTTTCTTTCAGCTTCTAATATTGTATGATAACTTTGGTGAATACTGCATTAGCGTGCAAGCTGTATATAAGTTAGCTAAAGAATTGATAACAGCTAATTGCCCCGTTTCTGTTTGCCATAACTCATTACACATTTGTTTTGATGGGTAGAGGTATAACCATGCTCACCATTGGTTTTGCAAATTGATTTGTTACCATTTTCCCAGTAAGTTTTATTCCCATATTTGCTACCTATTATCACCAAATCTATTCTTTGCTGAATAGACCACTAGAAGGGCTAAGATTAATATAGTGTAGTAGTGGGGATAAAGGGTTGATTAAAACCAAATGGCCAAGTCAAAATAGCAAAACAATTGTCAACCAGCTCTTTTCTTTTATAATTATGTTGCTTTATGGCCAATTAGTTATGCAGATAAAGTGTCTGCAGCAAAAAATTTAAGATGAATTGCATAGAACTGGTAAGATTAGACAATGCATATAATATCTCTAGTACATAGTAAATCCCTGATATTTAATAATTTTTTGATAATGCTATAATGCTGGCTGTTATTATTAAAATCCAGTAATCCATTGTCTATGAGCAAGACAATCTTAACTATTTCCCTCAGTTTGGCTAAACAGTGTCCTCCTTTTTTTCTGGAAAAAAAGACAGTTGCTTTTAGAAACCACTCATTCTAAATTCTTTCTCTGTCCCTTTCAGA
Source organism: Uropsilus gracilis (assembly GCA_004024945.1). Taxonomy (NCBI): domain Eukaryota; kingdom Metazoa; phylum Chordata; class Mammalia; order Eulipotyphla; family Talpidae; genus Uropsilus; species Uropsilus gracilis. Next base: position 28,833 of record PVHY01006034.1, read on the forward strand.
TGCAATTATTTTTTAAAATGTCTCTCACCAGTTTTATAACTCAAGACTGTGTTTCTCAAGGATTCTGGGGTAGTCTCTGAAAAATAATCCTCAAAGAATCTTGGGTACAGACAATTAGCAAAAAGGTACTACTACTCCATACCCCATTATGGTTTTCAGACTCCCCTGCCCTTTATTTCAGTGAAAACAAGTTTCCAGACTTTGTGCTCTCTCTTCTATTGCTTGCACTTGCAGTGCAATGAACATGAACTTCTCTTTGCTCCATTTATCTAGCGTAAGCTTTTCTTTAATAACTAATGCACAGTCAGCATTCAGTAAATGACAGTGGTATATGTTTTTAATATTTTAGAACAGTAAGATGAAGGATATCTGTTTAAAACCAATTTGTTCAAAGAATGATTATTTATACCAAAGGTGTTTACATAAACAAACTGGAAATGCTGAAATATTTTTTATGTATTACTGTATTATCTATTAGTAGGGATATTCAAGATAATATTTGGGTGTGAGCAAGACTATACAGTGATTGAGTAGAAGATGGCTTTATCTGAGATGAGGTACTAAAGGAATGATTAAAAAACTAGAAAGTGATTGGGTGATTAAATGCCCTATCAAAAAATGAAATATGTGAAAAATGTAAAGTTTAGGAGTGAAAAAAGTCTTTGATCCTGTGTCCCAGCAATGGGAGGTGAAGGGGTGCTTCTGAATTTGGGTCAAAAACGGCAGAAGCCTCCAACCAATAAACCACATTTATAGTAAGGCTTCTGCCACCCAGGTTCCCTCATATTGTAACACCCGTAAATAGCAGTTGCCAGTCAAATTCAGTTTAACAACAGGGTTTTATTAATAAGGGAATTCAACAGGGAAACAAAAAGTCCTTGAAGCCACAAGTGGCCAGTTATCTTACCTCAGTTGCTATTTTAGTTCCAAGGACACCACAGACACATGTCCAAGTGAGTGCCTATTTGCCCCTTCAAACCTGAGACAGGCACTCTGCAAATTCCAGTCTTTCTCTGGAGTCTTCTCTGTTTCTTCTCTCTCCACGTTCAGAACTGCACTGCTTCTCCAAGGTTCTTTAAACTTCTTCCACAGTTGCTGATGCACAAATCAGGTTTCCAAATCCCTGGCCATCTCCAGGTACCAGCTCACTATGCCACTTTGCTGTGGTGTCACACTTTCCACATCAGCCACTCTTCTACCAGTCACCATGGCCCCAGCAACAGCTCCCTCTTCCAGGGGGCTTCTGCCCAGTCTGGTCACTCAGGCTACCAGCCCTTCATTCTTATCTCTTCCTTCCCCAAAATCTCTCTTTCCTTCTCTCTGCTCCTTTGCTTTGCTTTCCTTTTCTTTTTTTCCTCCTAAAAGTCAAAGGCTCCAATTTCCCTCTACACACGCTGTAGGTGATACATTCCCTCTTCCACACTTGGGATTTGCAACAAAGTAAAAGTACCCTTCCTGTTTAGGCCTCTTTTACCTCTGTGTTTTTCAGACACAGTTAATGGCATCAGTGCCTAAATTTTAATACTGCCCATATTGGGGTCTTGGCTTCATCACTGCCCATGTTGGGGTCTGGGCTTCACTAGCAAGTGAGTAGTTGACATAACAAGATAGGGAGACAATAGCACCCTAAAGGAGGATAAAGAGAAGAACTCTGTTATTAGCAATAGCCTGGAGTTCTCTCCTTGATTCACATCAGCTGATGATAACCCAGGATTGATTCTCAGCATGTGGTTCCTATTCCAGCAGCACCAATTTCACCTGGAAACAGCATAAAATGCATCTCCAGTCCCATCCAGACCTGTGTGTATTAAAGTCAAGGAAGCTGCTCTGCAGTGCTGACATATAGGTAAGTTTATTCATATTTATTTCTCAGATAGAGTCAGTTAAATGTTTTCTCTCTGTCAGAAATGTTCCAGACATTTTATTTCATCCTCAAATTATATATACCCCAATTCTCTTTCATCTTAGGAAACTTAAGTGTCAAGGAAAGAAAAAAAAAAGAAAAAAACAATGAAGGAAAAAGGAAGGACAAATTAAAAGAACGGTGAAAAAGCAAGTCAGATCTTACGATATTTGAGCAAAGCAAACTACTTCATTCTGAGGTGCTAGAGAAAATTACAGTGATAAAAGAAAGCAGTTCAAGGGGCTTCTCCTGTAGAGAGACATAGTCAGAAGTTGTCACCTCTTTGGTTTCAGGAGAGTTTTACTCTGTTGAAAAGTATCAGTGGCCTCAAAGAGCTTTTGATTTGATGGGTTTTCTTTATTTGTATTTACTATATTTAGAATTAAAGCTAAAAAATTAAAAACATTTATTTAAAAATAACAGTGATTAATCCATTATATGCTAACACAGATGAACTATTTTAAGATAAAAAATTTTCCGAAGCAAAAAATTATTAGTAAGCGTGCTGTTGTTTTATATTTTTGGGCAATGTCTTTAATGTCTGCTTTACTTAGAGCTCAGCTAGAATCCTCACCCATGCTACTGCTTTTGGTCTTCTGCAATATTTTGTTTTTGCTGATACATATGAAGAAAATCTTAATGCATACTGATTTGCAGTTCAAAGGCAATATTTCATAATATGCTCAAAGAGTTCTTGGGGATACCTCAGAAGTCCTCAGCACTCATTTTGAAAACTATTCATCTGGATTATCCTAGAGTACTCCAATCTCAGTGGCTTGGAACCGAAACACCTCAAATCTCAGCAACTACTATAACAAAGACTAGTTTTTTGCTCATTTTACATTTACTGTGGATCAGTTAGGGGGGTTTGCTCTATGAGTTTCTGATTGAACAACACAGGCTGTGTGAGAAATGACTGGCTGGGCATTTCTCTGTCACTGAGGATAGCAGAATGAGTTTGGTGAGGCACACACTGGTCCCTAAAGGTTCTGCTGGGATATGAAGTTGCCGACATCCCAAGACTCTCAGAACTTGCCTCCTTAAGACATCCCACCACCACAGGCAGGACATTCTGAGGTAAGAGCAATAAAATCCCTTGAGACCTAGGAGAAATTTTTGTCCTTATTTGTCATTCCCTCTCTCCTAATCAACGAAGAGATTACCATGTTCTAATTGGAAAAGCAATTACTATTTTATCCTCTTATGATTCATAAGAATGTAATGGAGGTAGGGGGATATCACCCAGTTGTTGATTTATCAACAAACATGTCCTTTCTATGTAAAATTGTATCTTTACTTTCAGAATGAGGATGAGATAACCCCTTCTTGTCTGTAAAGTCCCCCTCCTTCTCTCCTTGAGGCTCCAGGTCATTAAACACAGGATGTATGTTCTGCTTCATTGTTTTTCAAATTTGCAACCATGTAAATTCATACATTATTACAATCTGGCTTGTTCTAGTAATCTGTCTGATGTTTATTTTTTTTGTCCATCCTTGAAAGAACCCCCATGGAGAAGTCTCCTTTGCATTCCTTCTGGCAGAAGTGACTGCTTTACTTCTGTTTACACTTTGTTAGCAAGCACATCCACTTCAAGAAGTTACAAGCATAATTCTCCTTCAGAGATGGCTTTGAATTTTGGTGAACAGAATTTGGGTTTACCATATTTATACCTACAGAAGACCAAAAGTTGCTTGGGAAAATATATACTTCATAACTACCTTTTTATGACAATATTATTTGCAAAGATATGATTGTTTAAATAATTGTGATTAAGATAGATGTCATTAGGTTCCTGGTTTCTGTGTTTTACTGCCTCATTGATGTATATATATCTTAAGAAATGTTACAGTAGACAAGTGTATGTTTTAGTATATAGTATGTCTACAGATTTCTCTTTAAAACTAAGCATGCATTCTTGATAAGACATACAGTATTGTGAAAAAATATAACTTAAACTGGCAATATTATAATGAAAACAAAATTTTCAAACATTTACTGTGCACAACTATATAATTGTATACTATACTAGGAGTTGAAAGTTTTATCTATTACCTGGGTGAATATCTGGATGCACTCATATCTGTGATTATGTATGGAAATTGTCAATATCATATATTAAGCACAAATAAATGCCTTGAGTATAACTAAGAATTCTCATGAAAGTCATAATCATTTATGGAACAGAAATAAATCCTAGTGTAGATGGCAATGACTTAAAAGGGAATGATCTTTTCTTTCTTTGGAGAATGGTATTCATTTCGTATGATGATTTACTTCATTACATAATCAGTATATTTCCTATTGCTGTAAACTTAAAATAGGTTTAAAACAATATAAATTTATCATCTTTCAATTCTGAAGAAGTCAAAAAATGATCCTAAAGATTAACAATAAGCGGTCAGCTGAGATGTCTTCCTTTTGGAGTCTTCAGTCTTCAACCCATTTTTTTCAAACTTTTAGAGTATTCTTGCCTTCCCTGGCTTGTGACTCCTTTTCCAATTTCACCATTCCAACCTCTGCTTTCTTTGTCACATCTGTTCTTGGTCTCTGCCACTTCTGCCTCTCCATTACAGATTGTTGTGATTATATTGGAATTATCCAAATGATCTAGTATGACAATCTTTTCTTTCAGAATTCTTAATCTTAATGTAATCACCTCTACAAAACTATTTTTGCCTTATAAGGTAATATATCTATAGTTCTCAGGATTAAGATGGGGACATATTTGGTAGGAAGGGGTTTTCATTATTCTGTCTATTGTAGCTAGAATTTAAAAAAAAAGATTCAGGAATATTCATATGAGTTTCAGAGAATTTAGGTGAAAATGTTTTATTTTATATTCCCAAATATCCTTTTTTATTCCCACATTAACTATGAAGATTCATGACTCCTGCAATTTTTTATCTATGAACTTCAGGTATTATTTTAATGCATTTAAAAATCTTAACCATCTTTTCAGTTTTCCTGAGTTATCTTTGTATGTAACTGGGAAACCCAGTTATAACCCAGAATGGTTGGTGGAAATCTTTAAAACAAAGCAAGAAAACAAACATTTAACTGCATAGACTTTTTCCCAGATAAGCAATCATTAAATAGAAAAATGCGAAGATTACCCATTAGTTTCAAGGATGCTTTTTTGGTTGCTGCTCTACATAAGACACTCTCATTGTCCTTTGGCAAGGAGTAAGTGTAAAATGGGGTAATTGAACTATATAGTTACACAGCAGAGATTGTCAGGATTGCTACCTATGTTGTTTTCCTTAGAAGAAAACAAGTCAATATGTAGCAGGGTTTTTTAAACCGTGATTGTTATTTTTATAAACAATTTAGCCACTATCTGTACAAATGATTTTCCTTATTTGATTTTTTATTTATATCAATACTGAGTGTTGTTTCTTATTTTTAAATTAATGTTAATGATGACATTGTTGAATTCTAGCATTTATCAGACTACATGTAGTAGCCTCATACACAAATTCTCATCCAATGATTTTATGAAATACATATAATTGATGTTAGGATATGTATAATCTAGGTATATTTTGTCTTATTCTTAGCTAGTTGTCTCTTTATATTCAGGGAAAACTTTTGCTTCTGTTACTATGGAAAAAATACCTTCAATTTTCCACCACAAATTTATTAATGTCTTTCTTTATATGTGATTAATGAAAATTCATAGTCATACACAATAATAACACAGACAGAATATAAGCTACATCTGTCATGCTATCGCTGCAAAGGAAGTTGTGTGTGGGGGGGGGTAAGGAGTGGGGGCTTTGTTTCCTTTACTTTATTTAAATATTTAAATACAATTCGGAAATATTGGGAAATCAAGTTTAGAATAAAGTTGAAAATACCCTTTGTTTTTAGTAATTAAATTCAACGAATATAGTTCTCTTTGGAAAATAATTTTTTTTGTAACAAGGGAGACTTAAAATTGCCGAAATACCAGAAGGAACAAATCCAGACAGTGATTAAATGTTTAAATGACAATGTTTTAATCAAAACATGCATTCTAGATGCAGGACTATTGTTTGTGAATCTAACAAATCATACTGAATACTGTCCCTTCATAAAGAAGCTTTTCTCAATTTGCTGTAGATGAAGAAAAACAAGAATTCATAGTAAGATTTTTTTATCAAATGAAAATGCTCTATTGAAACTATATATTTTTATTCTTAAAGTTCCAAAACAAACCTTTAAATTATGCCATTTTCTGAAGCCTTTTTGAAATATTTACTTGTAATGAAATTCAAGTTGAGGCAACATACATTTTGTTGAGTGTAAGTCAAAGAAAATGAGGAACTTCATAGTGTAGTTATTTACTGTATGTGAGTGAAGATATAAATATATCTCCTGTTCACATACGTCTGGACACAGATTAATTGATTGAATGCAAAGATGCACATGAAACAGACTCATTCAATGTAATTGAAATATCTTAGCAAGAGTCATGTTCAAATACACTTCCTCACAAGTGAGGCAAGGAAAGAGTCAGGGTGAGTCATTGTGTCACAGGGCTGCAGACTCTTTAATTTGGAAAGAATTAATTTTGTCCATTGATCTGTCATACATTTCTATTTGTTGTATTTCAATTACAATTTAGTCCTCATGGGTAAATGAAATGCCTACAGATCTTTAATTAACAAAAAATCCAAGGAACTGAAAACTGAGTATATAAAGAATTTTGAGCTAAATTTGCTTGTATATTAAAGAGAGATGGAGATTCCTGTTGAGATTTTGGTTGTACTAAGGAGAGCCTTGTATTATCATTGTTGTTTTCAACTGCAGCATATTAAGTATTTTATATTAGATTATGTGAGTATGTAGCTTACTTTATATTGTATTAGTTAAGAGTACATTGAGAAATAGCATAAAACCCAAGGAAGTTTGGTTTAAACAGATAGTTTTTTTTGTTTGTTTTGTTTTGTTTTGTTTTGTTTTTAAATCTCATAATAACTTTATGGCCTGGAATAAGCAAACTCAGCCAAAATGTCAGGGAATCTAGCCCACTATAATTTTTTTTGCATGTTGTCCTTATCCCTGTATATTTGTCAAAAGTGGTATAAATGACTTAAATATATTAATATCTGTTAGATATTGTGCGGATGTATGCATATGTGTCAAATCTATTAAATATTGTGTATAGATCCTTATATACACAGAGAACTAAAACATTTTTATCTAGTTTGATATTAAAAAGGTAAACTATTTAGCAGACTACTGAGGTCTTAACTAGAATGCTTTTAAAGTTACTAGAGCATTATCCTATTTGGTAATTTCTTCCACTGATGTTATCAAGGTACAAGATTAATATAAAAAAGTTATTGGAATAGTGATGAAGTTAGGAATATTAGAATAATGAAAACAATTTTTTGCCCATATTTTTGCTCCAAATTTGCCCATATTGTGATAAAAAGGATAATTTTCAATATTTATAGTAAATAGCAAGTGTTGTGTATATTGTACCATGTCTTAGAATATCTTCATATTTACATCAATTTTTAGTAATACAACCATATGAAATAATAGGGAAGGAGGACTAGTTTAGTTACTGAAATTATATTTGCTGATGATTCATACACTATTCAGAGAATTGTTGGACATCTGACTGCCAAAATGCAAAGATTACTGTAAGGGCAAATTACTTTACATTCCAACTCCTTTGCATTAAGGATTTGATTAGAAATCTGCTTTAATGACTAAAGGGAACTAGGACTTGAACTGATCTCCAAGATTTTAATATGTATTTTTTTTTTTTTTTACAATTTTGACTGGTACTAATAGAAGGAATTCAAAGAGTTAAATAGTTAATGAGACCTGTTATAACGTCTTATAGACTTTAGAGGCTATCAACATGAAATCTTTATGACAACCCTCTCCGCAAATCTACTTTTGCTTAAAGAATTTTAAAACCTGTATCTTCTGCTTCCAAATTATTTTTGTAAGAGGTTTCACATTCAACTTAATAGAACACCCGAATGCAATGAGATGAATGATGTCCTCTCTGGTTGGAATCATGTTGAGATTTTTCATCTCTAATTCTGTTATCGTCTGGTTATCATCTCCTTTGAATTATGTATATATACTGCCAATTAAATTAAAAACCATTCAATAAATTATACCAAGGACCATGGAAATAGTGAATCTATTTTGAGTTAATGGGATATTCTCTCTTAGTTATCTTTTATTGGTTTAAGAAAATTAAATTGGCCTCTAAACCTTTCTCTGGTAAAGATTTTGAGGAACCATTGACTTGAAATTGAGATTTCTCTTCACCTATCAAACATTTGACAAGTGAATGAGAAAACTAATTAATTTACCTCAATGGTAATTGGTTACCAATCTGCATTATTCCATTATGTGGAATAATAAGTCATATAAGATTGTTTTTTGTTAGAGTATACCTGTCTTGACATTCTTTATGCTAAATCTATACATCTCAAATGTGATTTCTAGGGTTAAGAATCTACTCTGTGGGGGGGGGAATAACATGGTAAGATCACAGTTCTTTTGTTGGGGTGTTTATAACATAATAATTGGCTTCATCTCACCAGGCTTCTGAAATTAGAATGATATTGCTAGAAGGTTTTTTTGGATCAGACTCTGAATTTGCATGCAGTTTTGCTGGGAATTTTGTACAAAGATGAAACTTCAAATTGAATTCTAAATTTGTACATCTCAACCGTGATTTCCAGGGTTAAGAATCTACTCTATGGCTGGCAAAAAGGAAAGGAAAAATATAGGGAGGAGGATATGGGTTACACAAGCTTTTTCTTTTTAGCTTAAAATAATTCCAAGGCCTTGTACAAGCACTGGGAGGCTGGGGCCAGGGATTGCTTGAGTCTGTAGGTTCGAGACTACTCCGGGCAACATAGTAAGACCTAGGCTCTAAAAAAAATAGCCAGACATGGTGGCGCACACCTGTAATCCCAACTACCTGGGAGGCTGAGGGTAGGGATCACCTGACCCCAGGCAACATAGTGAAACGTAGTCTAAAAACACTTTTTTTTCAAACTTACATGAAAACATAAATATTACAGAGTATTTCTTATGAATTGTTTAAGAACATTCCCAGTATATTTCCACAATAATATCAAGAGAGTGATGCTATGGTAGCTGTTAGAATTCTATCAGGCAGCCTGTAGTGTTGATTTATCACATTGCTGGTATTCATTTTGGCTATTTGATTAAAGTAGTGAATGCTTGGTTTTACCAGTGTGAAGTTATGCTTTTGTCCTTTATATTAAGTACTTTGTGGGGAGATAGTTTAGGAGGATATAAATATTGTATTTCTTCTCCAAATTCACTGACTAGTTTTAGTAAACATTAATGTTCCTTGGCTAAATTACTTTTGCTATTATTCCCAAATTAATTGCTGATTCTATAATTCCTTTTGTATTTATTTATTTCATCCTCTTACAAAGAATACATATTTTTTCTTATAGAGAAAAAATATGTATTTTTTATATACATATTTATATACATATAGACAAATAGATTTTTGTTTTGCTTAATGACAGAGTTGTGACTTGTCATTATCATCTCATTTTATCACTCATACATCCACCTTTGGCAAATGTGAACACCTTCAATATGGCTTATTGAAATAATTCTGTTTTGTTTCTCTTTTTGATTTGATATGTACTCATCATTCTTTAAGTACTTCCTTACATTATGGCAAAACTGTATATTCCATCTTGTTATTTCCCTACCCCAAGCTTAGAATCAACTATTTTTATAAGGAATTCTGGTTCCTTTTATCTTAATTTTTTTTACTTTTCTGATTGATTACTTTATATGTATATAACATAATTGTATACCCTGAGGTTCTCCCAATACCCTGAATTGTTGTCCTAATCTCCTGTGTCCATCCCTCTCCCAACTTCCCCCTCTTTTGCTTTATGCTTTAGTTCTGCTGTCATTTGTTAGTTTTAACTTTTTCTTGTCCTTTCATTTGTTTGTCATACCTATATCCCACATGTAGGCGAGATCATCTATTATATCAATTTTTCTTTTCTGATGTATGTCTGCTTGCATCATTCCTAGTTCCATTCATGTTATCACAAATGCATCAAATTAATTTTTTAATTGCAGAATAATATTCCATTGTGTACACAGACCACAACTCTCATCCATTTGTCTGTTTTGGGGCATTTGGGTTGTTTCCATATCCTGGCTATTGTAAATAGTGCTGCAATAAACATATGAGTACAGGCGTCCTTTTGAATTAATATTTTGGAGTCCACTGGGTGGAATCCTAGAAGTGGAATTGCTAGATTGAATGATAGTTCCACTTTCAATAATTTGATGGTCCTCTGCACAGCTTTTCATAATGGCTAAATCAATTTGCATTCCCACCAGCAGAGAAATGTTCCTTTCTCTCCTCTCCACATCCATGCCAGCACTAGTTTTTGCCCTTTTTTTGACATGAGCGATTCTTATTCTTGTAAGGTGTGTGTAAGGTGGTCTTGATTTGCATTTCCCTGATTATGATGCTGAACATTTTTTTATATGTCTTTTGGCCTTGTGTATTTCCTCTTTGGAGAAGCATCTCTTCAGCTTTTCTTCCCATTTTAACTGAGCCATTGCTTTATTTTCTAGTTCCTTTTAATTTAAATGCTTTATAGAAACCATTACCTGTAATTGTGATGCGGTCATTGGGGTGTAGCTCTGCTCAGGTCATATATGTAAGTTGATTTCACATCTCTACCTCCCACTTGATTAGATTTTTCTATATATTAAAAGCTAGGAATTCATACTAATGCCTCAATTTGCTATTCCACAAGGTACATTTTAGTTTTTTTCCCTTTCAACATTACAAGCCCCTTTCAAATTGTCAGAAATCGCCCTCCATTTACTCTTGGAGGATTTACCATTGGATCGACACCCTGTTTGTGTAATCATTCTTTCATTGTCACATCTATCATCCTCTTACCCTGTTGCATTCTCACTACTGCCACAAGATATCCTTGTTATTTCCCTCTTCAACCTCTTAGGCTTAGCTGCCACACTGGGCTGCTCTCACATGCCCTCCACATACCTCTCAGGTCTAGAACACATACAGGGTCTTTTAAGTTCTTCTTCCCAAGTGCCCTTCAGACCATTTTGCCTTTAACACTCAGGGATGTGACCCCTCTTCCCCCTCCCATCAGATCTGAGCACTGGCTTTGGTGGTTGTATAGGGAAGGTATGTAGTCAGCCATATAGCACATTATGGGCTAGTTTCAAACAAGGTTGGATTCTGTTTGACTTGTTTCTTCCCCTGAAATGGGATAGTCTTAGAGCTGTTACCAGTAAAGCTATCTACATCTGCGAGACAGAAGCTATGGGGAGAGGAAAGATGGTAGCAGAGACCTGCTTTATTTTTTTGCAAATAATGCCTGGCATATTAGAAATCAATAAAAGATATCAGTAGAAAAAATGACACTCAGGGATGTACCACTGCTTAATTACCTCATAGACTTCAAACTTACTTGGGCCACATAATAGTTTTAGACAATGTTGAAGAGGAAAGAGGGGGAAGGAAGGAAAAAAGAAATGAGAAAAAAGAAGGGTAGAAAAAGAAATGCATGAAGGAAGAAAACAAGCAAGGCAAGAAGAAAAGCATACCAGTATTTTGAAGAGATACAGTGTTTTGAAAAGCTATCTATTTCATAATAGCTGGACCAATTTAAATTCCCACCAGCAGTGTAAAAATGTTCCTTTCTCATTAAATCCATGCAGCACTTATCTTTTTGTTGCAGGTGGATCTTGTGAAGCTGGTGCCCCAATATGGGCAGTATTACAACTTAGCCACTGATGCCATTTGCTATGTCTGAACAACACAGAGGTAAAAGAAGCCTACACAGGAAGGGAACTTTGACTTTGTTGCAGGGAGGGGGGTAGAGGAGGAGGGGGAAAGACGGAGTAGAGGGAGAGTGAATGGAGACTGATTGACTTTTGGGGAGAGGAGAGACATGAGAATGGCTGGTGGGTAAAGAGGAGCCCAAGTGACCAGGCTGGGCAGAAGTTCCCCTGGAAGAGTAAGCTGGTGGTGGGAAGGAGCCATGGTTACAGGTAGAAGAGTTGCTGCTGTGGAGAGTGTGGCACCGCAGCAAGGTGGTACCTGGAGATGGCCAGGGATTTTGAAAGCTGATTTGTGCATCAGCAATTGTGGAACAAGTTTGAAGAGCCTTGGAGGAATGGAGCATCATGGAACACTGGAGAGAGAAGAAGCAAAGAGAAGACTCTGGAGGAAGACTGGAATTTGCAGAATGCCTGCCTCAGGTTTGGAGGGGCAATGGGGAACCATCATGGACATGTGTCTTTGGGATCTTTGGGACTGAAAATGGTGACTGCATTAAGATAACTGCTACTGTAGCTTTAAGGAATTTTTGTTTTCCCTGTTAATATCCCCTTGTAAATAAACCTTGCTGTTAAACTGCATTTGACTGGCAACTGCTATGCTAGTGCTAGGTGTTAAGAACCTGAGGCAACCTGGGTGGCAGAAGCTGCATTCAAAAATGGCTTATTAATTGGAGGCTTCTGCCCTTTTTGACCTGATTTCACTTGGACATGTATCCACATACAATTGGAAGTATTATTAATTCAGTTTAATAGCAAGAAAAACTTAAAAGGATGTCACTAAAAAATAAATCATGTCAAAAATATGACCATTTTATAATTAAGTACAACATATGGGAGCAGTAGGATTTAAATCTCCTCAGTAATCTGAGCTTCTTTAATTTCTGGAATTGCAGCATTCCTGGGGGAGAAATTAATAGGTACAGAAGTTTAAAGAGAAGTTTAAAGAGAAGTTTAAGAATTTTGGACTGTAAGGGACTAACTGTGGTATTTTTGTTTTTGTTCCTGGAAAACAAATAACAGTGAAGCAGAGAGAGGATTAGATGGTACAGGATCATTATCAATCTGATTTGGTTTGTTGTTTAATTGTTAGAATCTGATTATCCACAGCAAAGACTTTGGTGCATAGTGGAGATAGTAATTCTTTAAATCAAAACCTGAACTGTGTGCAGTGGAAATGGAAAGTTACACTTGATTAACTGTCTGTGAAGATCCTGGATGAAATGAGACTTTTGCATATTCTCAATGTCAAAATCTCAAAAAGTTAGATCAAAATCCTCATATTGTAGGCAAATATGTTCAATGTTTTTATACTGTCAATATTTATGATGCTAAGTCTAGGTTAAAATGATCCTAAGAGATTACATTTGGCAAAGTATTATATTTAACAAGCTCAGAATTAAGTGCAAATATAATTACTAAGCTGAGGAAGGGAAAAGATGTGGGAGTTATTTGATCATTTCTTTTTTGGAAAATTCACATCTACCAAAGCACATAGATCACAATAATAGTAGAGACATAAAATTTGGTAAAGCTTTAAAGGAAATGCCTGTGTTTCTAAGATCACTTTTGTATCTACTCTACAGATCCAGTTTCTTCCTCATGTAAGTGACTTAGAATATTTCTCTAACATTTTGATAATTCTAAAAAAGCAGTGATCAAAATAAGCACTCAGTTTCTTTTTGAAATGAAAATCCCTCTTTCTTCTTGCATGTTAATGACCAAGAGGTGATAGGAAAATATTATTAAGGTTGACTATTGAAAACATGCCCTTCTTTATCCCATATATTCACACTTCAGCTTCCACTAAAGGGAGGCCATCACAAGACTGCCCCACACAGTCTATAAATAATAGATAATGAGAAAAGAATAGCACAGGTGCCAGAAAAGCTTTAACCTATATATCATAAAACTTGGCTAGTGTTACAGTTATTTCTATTTAATTGTATTTTACTTGAGTCAGTATTCATTGCAAAAACTTTTATAGCAACCCTTGTTTTTTCATTGATGAATTTTTACTTTCATTAAGCAAATTAAATTTAATTTCATATCTTCAAGTAGATCTGATGTATTTTTTGATTGTATGCTCTTAAAGAATCCTTTTCAGTTAAATTTAAACATGAGAAATAACATGAACTCTATTAGAAAAGAATTTTAAGATAAATTTGATTTTTGGTTTAAATAATTTGTAAAATGACTTTTTCTCTGCCTTGTTCAATGTGAGATTTTTGTACTTGTATTTATCATGGGAATTCAATGATAACACGAGGTCTTACTTTTTAAATTTTAATGGAGCTTGTTTATTTTCTGGCCATCTGGGAATCCCTTAGATTTACATATTCTACTTTTCCTTCATTTCATATATTTAAAAAAGGAGAATATGAAATTTCTTTATTTTTCAAATAAGATGCCAATAACATATTTTAGTGTTTTCAGCTTTTTTTCTCCAGTCATTCAAATCATTTTGTTTAATCTTTCAATATTCCAGAATTTTGTAATACCTTTATTGCTCCACAACTTCATCTTCAGCTGTTATTCCGTTTGCACTTGTGATCAATGACTTAATCAGTCATCTTCACATCTCTGACCTGATTTTCAAAGTTGTTGAGTCTAATCTTTATTGTTTTACTTTTTCAGCTAATCCTTTACTGAACTTCTACTTCTTAGGGACTCACAAAATCCAACTATATTCTTTACATGAACTCTGTACATAATATGCATAATTTTATTAATTTACAGAAAACACCCTTAATTTCTTCATTATTTTCAGTGTGATAATTTCTAAATAACATTTTTGTTTGTAGAGAGAAAATGTGGAATGGAATATTCTTGGCTATTCTCCCTATTTTAAGAATATACCTTGATCCTCTAAAGTTTGCTTAAAACTGTAAATTGAAGCATAAAATTCAATAAGAGACATAGTTTAGTTAACTAGGAAGAGTTCAAGGGACATCTTTTTCTCTGTATTTTGTAATTTTTGAGAGCACAAAATTTCAGGGCCAATTTTGCCTAAATGAGCAAGTATCTCTTACTTCAAATGAATGCCCTTTAGATTTTGGTGTATCCCTTCATTTTGTGATGACCTTGGAGAGAAATGACGAAAAGAACAAACAAATGCAAGAATGAATCAATATGTGAAAGCAAGAGCAGCACTTTGCTTGGGGTCCTTAGGAGACGTTTTGCATTTATACTGGAAAAGAACTCTATCAAGAGAAAGTTCTATTTGCCCAACTCTCACAAATAGGATATGCAACGTCAAAATGCTTTCTAAAGAGCAAGGTTATGCTAGTCAGACAATTTTATTCTTCTAAGTGAGTGAAGGAAAGTAAAACCACAGTTTTCCTATTTGTTGATTTTCATTGTTGCTATTTTTTTATAAAGAAAAACAACTCCTATTCTACTGTATGTTCAATTTAGAAAAAGTAACTTTATCATTTTACAGGTTTTTCATATTGAACATCATGTTCTTATTTATTTTAGTTCTATTTTTGTATAATGTATTAACAAGGCAGCCTCAATTCCAGTGGCATAATAATGAAATGATTCTTAGTCATTGATGATATTTTCTTAATTATTATCTTTTGCTTTTCATAATTCTGTATTGACTGTGACATGCTTCCTAGATATCTTACTGCAGTTTCACAAATACAGCTCCATATTCCTAGATAACTATAAACATCTTGCCTTAAAAAGAACAGGTGTAATAAAATTTCCATACTTTTCACACACTGTGCCAGGCATCAGTGTGACAAACCATTAGATGAAGTTTGGTAGCCTCTGATGTGAAGTACCTGTTAAAGTCACTCATGCTCCCCTTGATATATTCAGTTTAATTCTCTTCTATTCCAGAGTCTGGTTTCCATTTTGACTTCCTTAATGTAAATGTAGATGTGTATGGAAATAGAATATTCTAAGGTTTATAGGTCACTTTGTTCTTTTCTAGGAAACTAGAGCAACAATATTACTGATGAAAAGAGAAGCCATTATTTCTCCTTGTCAGAGAAACAATACACAAATAAATTAAATAAACGCTTATTCAAGAATATTTATTAAAGGTTCTCATAAACAAAGATATTTTATTATTTTAATTAAGGCAGTGGTATATAATGCCATACAGGATTCAGAGGTTTAGATTCACATCTCTTTAGATATGTGTTTTAAAATCATGCTCCTTATAAAAATTTCCATTTCATAAATAACTCAGATCAGTCAATTTACATGTGGCTTCATGAAAATTTTAAGAAATATTAGATGCTTTATAGACATTTAACAATATGATGTAAGCAAAGACTAAATCTGCAAAGTATTTGAATATTTGTTCTTATGTATTGCTATAGTTCTAAAACTGTAAGTTGTATATTTTGGAATTGGTATATACAGGAATATTTGCATTTAAAATGATTCTGTTTTAAATTTTATTGTGAAGGAAAGAATCATTTTTCACCAAAGAATTGTTTTCCTATATACTCTCTGGTATATATTTTAGGTGGTCTATACCCATAAGTGTGAGTGCATGTGTGTATTCATGATAGTATAAATAAATACTTTTGAAGCAAAAATTCATAATCCCTCTATAGGAAAACACATATTTTTATTGAATAAATATATTGATAAGTCAATTGGGGTGGAAAGTGAAATATTCGCTAAAGGCATAGCTCCTGTGTCACACTGGATAATAAGATGATGGTCTATAATGCTTCTTACCCCCTGGTAGTAGAGCCTTAGAGTATTCCCCTTTACTTAGGTGTGGACTCAACCTAATGAATTAACCCAATGAATTAGATAAAATATTGAATGAAGAGACACCAGTGATTAAATTACAGAAAATCTATGACTTCTCTCTTGTATCTCTTCTTTCTGTTTCCTCTTTGTTCTGATGAGCAAACTGCCATGTTTGAGCTGCCCTGGGATGACCATCATGGAAAATGATTGTGAGTAACTTCTAAACAGCAGTTAGTAAGGACTTACCTTTTGCTAGTAGCCACATAGCCAAATGTGAAAGTGAATCCTTCTCCAGTTCAATATTGAGAAGATATTATCAGAAACTTGGTTGTCGTCTGTTAGAGGCTTTGCACTTGAAGGTCATACAAGCTGCATCCGATTCTTGACCTACAGAAACTGTGTAATAATAAGTATTGTTTTAAGTCACTAATCTTGAATGGGAATATGTAATTGAGTTATAAAATATAAACTGTTCTGAGAAGTTGTGGTCAGCTAATAATAGTTTTAATTTTATTAGCAGATGAAGAAAATTTAAAGGCAGAAATAAAAATTAGTTTCCAATATAGATTTTCCCTGCTACCTGAAAGAACAGCTTCAGAATTGGTATGATTTGGTAAATAAAAAATTTAGATCTGGGAATCCTCAAAATGTGGGTGTCTACATTAAAAATTAATGATAATATATTATAGGCATTAAAAATTAATAATATAGATCAAATAGAGGCATTCTGTAGAATGTTCTGCTTTTAAGTAGGGGGGAAGCCCTAAATAGAGAGTACATTATATCAGCAAAATAATGACTGTTACTAATGAGGAATTTTGGAAGGAATATAAGATACCTAAAAACAAGTACCAGTAGATTTTTCAGTGTGATATTCAATATATAGTTTCTTCCCTGTTTTTCAATGAAATCTTTTGTAAGATTTAACATTGCTTACAAGTATATTATTGAGCTGAACACTAAAAAGATGTGATAGTAAATTACTAGTGACATAAAAGCAAAGACAGGCCAACCAAAATGGAATTATATCTTGTTTATTTATAGATAAGTCTACCTCTTCGACAATTGCTCAAATTATTTAACTACAACTAAGTTAAATTAAAGATATTTTGTTTCAAAGGGAAAGCCCATTTGATGAAATTTATGGACAGAGATTATTATTATTTTTTAAATTTATTTATATATAAGTTTCACAACATTGTAATCCCAGGGATTTACCCCCCACCTTCCCCTCCATTACCCCCCTTTCCATCCTGCTCAAAGTTGTGTGCTTCAGTTTGGTGCTTAGCATGTTTTGACTTTTCCTCAAGGATTTTGTTTGTTTTTTCACTATATCCCATATATTAGTGAAACCATTTGGTTTCTGTCTTTTTCTTTTTGACTTGTTTCTGCTTGTATGATTTCTTCTAAGTACATCCGTGTTGTTATAAAATCGTCGAATTTGTCATTTTTAATTGATGAATAATATTCCATTGTTTATATATACCACAACTTTTTCATCTAGTCATCTGTTTTGGGGCATTTAGGTTGCTTCTATGTTCTTGTAATTGTAAATTGTGCTGAAGTAAACATCCAAGCACAGGTATCCCTTTATACCCACATTGAGGTCTTTTTCGGGTAGATTCCCAAGAGAGCAATTGTTGGGTCAAATGGTAGTTTCATTTTCATTAACTTGAGGGTCCTCCACACAGCTTTCCATAGTGGTTGGACTAGTTTACATTCCCACCAGCAGTGTAGTAGTGTTCCTTTCTCTTCACATCCTTGCCAGCAATTTTTGTTGCCTGTTCTTTGAATGTGGGTCATTCTTACTGGTGTAAGATGGTATCTCATTGTGGTTTTGATTTGCATTTTCCTTATTGCTAGTAATGTTGAGCACTTTTTCATATGCCTGTTGGCCATTTGTATTTCCTCTTTGGAGAAGTGTCTTTTTAGTTCTTCTCCCATTTTTTGATTGGGCTTTTTGTTTTGCTTTTGTTTAGTTATGTGAGTTCCTTGTGGATCTTCGTTATTAAATCCTTGTCACTCATGTGGAGGGCAAAATTTTTTTCCCATTCGGTTGGGCATCTTTCAGTTTTTCTGTTGTCTCTTTTGCTGTACAGAAGCTTTTTAGTTTGATGTTGTCCCATCTGTTTATGTTTTCCTTCATTTTTTTGCCATCTGTAGACGTTTCCAGAAAGGGATTTCTGAATTGTAATTCATGGAGAGTTTTGCCCAAGTTTTCCTCTATATATGCTATGGTTTCAGGTCTGACCTCTAAGTCTCTTATCCATTTTGAGTTGATTTTTGTACATGGGGTAAGGGTGGACAGAGATTATTACTGTCAAAATTAGTGAACATCAACATAAAATTAATAAATACTTAGGGAGAATTATAAACTAGAAAGAACATATTCTATGATCATACTTTAAATTTTTTCATGACAGTTTTATTATGGGAAAATGAGCTAGCTAAAAGCTTTTAAATACACTTTCAGGAAGAGTGCTCATGTGACAGTAATACAAAAATGAAATTTCTGGAAAAAACTTCATGGCATACATGAAATAGAAGGATATTGGGGATAAGACAAAAACAAGAATAATATATTTATGGTTTTGCATTGGAAAACAAAGTTGATGTGGGAGAAATCTACATTTATATTAATGTCATTTTGTTTGCTTATTAGTAAACTAAGAGATAATAAAAAGATCTGAAATAATTAGAATTTTTGGGAGATAGGAAGTGATATAGTTCTACAAGGTCTTTGCTAAGAGACCTTACTTAAATTCTCAGAATTGTATTTGAAAATACATGCAATACTCATTTTGATAAAAATAAAATTACTGGTTGAAACAGAAAGCAATTGATTTCATACTTCCTGCTTCCTTAGTGCACTTACTTTCCTCATTGCCATTAGCGAAGTGGACAAAAGAACACTATCCATTTCAATCACCTTAGACAACATTTAGTAATGATCACCATCCTTTAATTTAAAATGATTAATCTAGAATAATAGTTATGTTATAAATTTCATCAGTGGTTCAATCTCCCTTTCTTAATTCAGGCTACTTCAAGCCTGGAAATCTATGATGCAGTAAAGAAAAAAATAGTTGACTTCTTGTTTGATTTTCCCACTTTTTCTGTTGCTCCCAGTCTGACTGTAATTTTTGAAACCCTCATGTAGCTTTGTGAGAGAACTGATAATGGAAGATTTTCTTTGGCACTGTCTGAGGCCTTCTGTTTGGCAAATGAAATTAAGGAGCCTTGGGGTGGGAGATGGCATCTTCAGAGGGATCCTTTCCCTAGTAGCAGGGTTTTTGTTCCTTGCTGTGTTTCTGGAAGAACCTTCAACAGTTAGGATTTATTACTTCCAATTACCTTATTTCAGGTAATGCTTCCTTTGCTTACAATTTTACTTAGCTTTTGATTTTTTATAGCCCTTTTCTCCCATATGCATTCTGTCAGTTCAGTGACTTTTGCATTATCTTTCTTGGGAAAAAAATTCTTTACAATTCCTCCAGACCAGCTCTTTTCCCCTTGGTGGTCACATTTTGTTCCTAACAAGCCCTGCTGCAACAGTTTCCCCAAAAAAAGGGAATGGAGAGGACGTAGAGAAAAGCGAACACTCTTACACTGCTAGTGGGAATGTAAACTGGTCCAACCTCTATGGAAAGCTGTGTGGAGGGCCCTCAAATTAATGAAAATGGAACTACCATTTGACCCAGCAATTGCTCTCTTGGGAATCTACCCAAAAGAGACCTCAATGTGGGTATAAATGGATACCTGTGCTTGGATGTTTACTCAGCACTATTTATAGTTGCAAGGACATGAAAGCAAACAAAATGCCCCAAAACAGATGACTAGATGAAAAAGATGTGGTATATATACACAATGGAATATTACTCATCAATTAAAAATGACAAATTGGATGATTTTATAACAACATGGATGTACTTAGAAGAAATCATTTTAGCAGAAACAAGTCAAAAAGAAAAAGACAGAAACCAAATGGTTTCACTATTATATGGGACATGGGAAAGATAAACAAAAAGCCATGAAGAAAAATCAAGACAAGCCAACAACCAAATTAAAGTACACAGTTTGGGAGGGTGGGGCGAAGATCACAAAGATGTGAAATATATATTTAAATAAATTATTTAATATTAAAATAAATAAAAAAGGAAAAAAGGAAATAGATATTATGACACTAAATACTGATAAAGTTTGTAAATCTAACTCCATTGCAGAAATTTGTTGTTAATTTTGCCATTTCACTTTCCTGCATTGTCAAAAAACTATTCTAGGCAAAATTTTCCGTTTGATTCTTATTTTGATCTTTATAACTAATATACGGCTGTGGTCATGGGTTATGTTCTTTGGTTACCATTTAGTACCTAATCTCCTTCAAGTGATTATAGGGAGGGAACTAATTCAACAAACTCATACTCTTTTCCAAGCAAATTATTTCCCTGCTTTTGGTTAATACCACTCACAATGTGTTATGCTTTTAAGATTAATCTTAAGCCAAGGATTGCCAATTATTATTTGATCTTTGTAGCATTCCCATATTATAGATCTAGTATTTGAATGTGAAATATGGAAATACTTCCTAGCTTTAAACAAGAAGGTGCCATATTTTAGTATCTTATTATTATTAATAGAATTGGGGCTTGCTCTCCAAAGGAGTGGAAACAATCATGGTAAGAATAAGGATGTTATTGATCAGAATGAAAGAGTGGTGTGTTATAAAAGATGAATAGCTCAAGTTTTTCAAACAAGCTATTTCTACCACTCTTATCTCACTGAACTCTTAATTATATTACAGCTCTGCAATTTTTGAAGTCTTTGTATTGACATCTTTTCTGGAAATATACAATTTTAAAGATGCATTTTCCTTATGTTGACTTATTTTTTCAGTGCCTAAAATAAATTGCCTTTATTTTACAACAAAGAGTCTATACAACAAAGAGAATGCATATTATGAAACTAAATACTAATTAATTTTGTAAATTTTACTCCATTGCAGAAATTTGTCATTAAGTGGTTCTTTGAAGACATGGACTACTGTCAGAGAAAGAAGATCCTTAACTACAGATATGATGAGTAAACACAGGTAAGCTGATGGTGATAGAGAATAAAAATGTAGTCAACTCCATGTCATCAACAAACTTGTCTTTCCTTTATAAACGCACTTGCATATTTATATAAAAGTGCATTGATAACAAAGTTTTTAGGATATCATTTGGGTATATCACTAGGTCTTATATATTTTTGTCTGCGAGCATTCCTAAGAATAAATTAGTCTCCATGTGAAAAAAAATTACACTTTAAAAAAATTCCACTTTTATATAAAATTGTATCTGTTCCTTTCATTAGACAGTCTTTAAATTGGTGGATTTTTAACTAAAAATGATAAATAGATTATTTCTGGCAAATTATGAACCTACTATGTTGTGAAGATAATATTTTATACCTATTGTGAAAATACGGTTCATGAAAAAAAGTATTTCTTAAAATTGACATATTTAAATAACTTTTCCATGGTTGACTCATGAATTAGGGAATGACCTCTAGATTTCAATAATTTTTTATTGTTTCTTATATGTAAGAATCTGTCAGCACCAATGAGGAACTCCAGCAGAAAAGCACTAAGCTATTTGTCTTTTTCAATATATGTGCCAAAACTCAGAAATGATAAATCAGTATGACTTTAGAGGACAAGCATTTAATTAAATGATACCCATAATTTACTCTTTCTTTTTCCTTAGAGTTCTTTGTGAAAATCTCTCTAATTTGACTTTAATGCTTAAATGTATAAATACATCCATTCAAACTCTAAATTACTTCACAATTTTCACCTCAATTTTTTGTACTCATTGTTAAATGTCACCTTTAGCATTTCCAGACTCTTTTATTAGGCACTTTATTTATTATTGCCCAGCTATAGTCAGGTTTACAAGTTTGAAATGTTTATAAATATGGAAAAGCAATGAAATTAAAATTCTGAAGTGTTACAAGAAAACAAATTTTAAAAACTGAAACTTAACTAGAGCTTTACTGGATTTATGGACCATTTTATTGCTGTGTTTGTGAGAATGGCTTTAAAAATCTCAGTTTCAGAGAGTTTTCAAATGCTTTCAAATATATAGTACTAACTTGACTGGATAACCCTAAAAACAAATCTTAGGTCAGTTAACTCTGAAATGAATAGTTCAAGAAGTTCAAGAACATTCTCATTAAGAAAAATCAATATTTAAAATATTAGATGAATGATAAAATGTCATTGTTGAACATTTAAGAATAGCTAGGGACTATTTAACATTAGGAATTTTAGCCTTCATGATATCCTTATTATATGTGCACATTAACACTGAGAATTTATGTATTATGAAGACTTCAGATTCAGTTCTGAAACCCACACACACTCCAGTTCAGTGTGCTGTGTGTGCTCCTATGACAGCCTTCTCACCACTGCATTTTAAAGTTTTATATAAAATTGAAAAATAAAACTCCAGGTTACTCATAAAGAAATGAAATGAATTCCCTTGTTATCTTTTATTCCTGCATCTCTTCATTCATATTGTATCTAGAAAATTTGGTTTTATTTTTGTAAAAAAAAAATCTGCAGTTAATTGTATATGTTTTAGCTATATACTGTGTTTTCTTCCATGTAACTTTCATATATCTCATCTTCAGACTTTCCTGCCACAGTCTTGCACGGATCATCTTTCAGGTTTTTGACCCACTAGCTAAGCAAACCCCACTGCCCAGAAGTCAACATATATTCTTCCACATATACCTATAGTAATCTGTGCTATTGATTTGTTCCACATACACCCATAGCCATCTGTACTATTCCTAGATTTCCCTTCCTCAAGGATTTTGCTTCACCATTCTCTTTCTAGACTATCTTTAAAGGCAGCAACCATTGGTTTCTGACTTCATCGAATATATTTTATTGTCAGACAAACCAATGTATTTTGAGGCATACCAAAATTCTTGTTATAGGGAACTGACAGGCTGATATGTGTGAGTCAGGGAATAAGCATCAATGCCACAAAAGTCTTTGAATTGGGCATGACCTCTGAGCCCAGTAGACGTAAATCATTTTCACCCTATTCTGGGGTTTGCTGCTGCATCCATCCAGTCTTGTGATTTTGTGCATCTACTGACACCAACTCATAATAAATTGTGTGTTGCTAAAGTGATTCAGAACCACACACTCAGATTTGGTAAGGTCCAATATCAACGTAGACTTGATTTTCAAGTGGAGAATTGTCCTCTATCATGAAAATATTTCATAACTCTTGGGGTTTACATAATGATATGTAGATTTGAGAATCTGATATGTGACTTTTATAATTGGGATTGAAATTCATTTTATATTTCTTTATATTATTGTGATAAGAAATGTTAAAACTTTGTATTTTCCTGATTTTTACACAAAAATTATTTTATAGCAAGCTTATCAAAATAAGAAAAATAAGACTTACACTTATAATTCATATGCATGTATCATAGTTTATGGAATATTTTTGTATTGGAATTTTGTCCACAGGATCTTTTAATTTAGTGAAATAGTAAATGTGAAGTAGAAAAAGGAGCTTTAGACACAATATAAAAAATGTGTATTTATTGTAATCTCTCCTTTCTTTAGTGTCTTGCACTGTATTCCATCTATCTGAATTTCATACTATGCTAAGTGCTAGTCACAATTCTTAGCTTAATGATAGAACTTTCTGAACATCAGAGGACCATAGGATTTTTTTTGACCCAATTTTAAGTATTTTGTTGAATCCTGGCCCTATGTCCCGAGCTCAGATATTCTATAAAAATGAATATGAGGATTGACAGATTTAAAATAATTGGCTTTACCAAGTATGGTTACTGTCAATATGTAGAAATGCATAAAAGAAATTATTCATGTGTATGAACTCCTAAGCATTGCAGAGAACAGATGGCCTTTGAGGTTGACTAGGGCAAATTAATATCTTTGATGATTGAAGATGTATTATTGTATTACAAAATAGTGGGATAAACTAACAGGAATTTCTACAAATTAGTTTTTTCAAAAGTTAAAATTCAGCATGTTATTTTTATACTTTCAGAAAATATATTTTGATCACACGTATTTATTATCTTTATCTTATTGTCTATGCATCACTGGTTTACTGCTTATCCCTATAGAAAATAAAATAACAAAATTGTTTTCAGATACTTGTTCTTTTCTAGGCTTATAGTTTTTTTTTTATTCAAAACTTCTATATGAGATAATTTTCTTATTTTATAGTATTAAAATTTGTATTTGTGCTTATTTAATTTCTATTTTTGCTTTCCTTAAAATTTACTCTCCAATTTGCTAAAATATTTGGATCTTATTATACATTACATCTAGTTATTTTGTAGTTTTAATCATTTTTTAAAAACAGTTTCAAAGTTACAAAATGTAATATTTGTAAAAATACAGAAAAACCCAGTATAACATGTACTCATATCCATTAGTTTATAATGTCTTGACATATTTTATTACAGTGTGAATATTTATTCTTTTATTTTTCTATATCTATTTAAAGAGATCATAGTACATTGTTAAATTCAGAAAATGTATTATTGATGCACTACTTTAATTTACAATTCATATTTCAGTTCTATCAGTTATCCAATGTTGTCTTGTTATAATCTCCTCCCAGAATTACAGAATCTTCTCTGTGATCACATTCTGTATTTAAATGTCATGTCTTTTGTTTTCCTTTAATCTGGTGTTACTTTTCGATCCTTCCCTATACTGATAATTGTGACGTATACAGGTCAGTTTCATAATAAAATAGTTCTTCTGATTGTTTTTGCTTTCTCATTAATATTCTCCCTTAAATATGAATTCATTGGTGATAGCCCAAATAATTTTTGTTATGCTAGTTGTAAAAATGTTGTAACGATGGGGGTTTCCTAACTTTCACTTAACCTGTAAGAGTCATAAACTGTTCTAAAGAGCCAAATAAGGACTAATTTGTGCTTCAAAATAAGGGAAGAACTATATGTAATACATTAAATAGAATAAATATTAATCAATATTCCTTTATGTACATAAGAATAACTAGATGTAATGATACTTTTAAAGGAACATACACAACTATGCTTTCCTTCCTAATGATACACCTGGCATGTTTGCAGAAGACCTACTTATCTGTATATGGATTTCTTTTTTGACTCTAAATGCTTTTCTATTATATGGATACACATGAGCATACATAGACACACACAAATACACACATACATACCCCCCCACACACAGACATATACTTCCTTATAGCAAGCTATATAGTCTTGATTGCTATAGATACTAAGTCTTAGAACTTGTAGGATCTACAACTTGGTTTTTTATTTTTTAACTAAATTTAATTTTTATTACATTATTTATTTATTTTACATTGTTATTGACCCTGGGGTTCTCCCACCACCTATCACTAATGAACCATCATCTTAGTCTTTTGTGCCCCTCCCACCCTTTATTTTCTCCCCTCCTCCTCTTGCTCTATGCTTCAATTTTGCTAAAAATTAGTTTTAAATTTTTCTTGTTTGTTAGATTGTTTTCACTTTGTGCCTCATATAAGTGAGACCATTCAGTATTTCTTTTTCTTTCTGGTTTATTTCTGCTAGCATGATTCCTTCTAGCTCCATCTATGTACACAGCCTGTATATTTCTAGAAAATATTTTGAATCAGTTTGTCAGTTTACGCTAAAAAGCTCTCTGAATCTGGTTTTATTAATTTAGTTAAAGAAACTATAAATAAATTTCATGAAAACTGACATCTTCACACTTTTTGAGCTTCTAATTAGGTGATAATATAGTTCTTTAATTAAAGATAACATTGTTTGGGCATATTCCTTGTTAAATATAGAAACTCTTATTTTTAGGGACAGTGACTTGCTTATTGGTATTAATCTAATTTCAGGAATTTTCTTAGTATATAAAAGGTAGTTAATAAAGTGAAACTGTGTATATTGATATTGTAATCTGCAATCTTCTAAACCTGTTAAAGAGCTATTAGATGGTTAAATTTGTTGGGAGTCAGTTTTGTAATGCTTGGTTTCAGACATTTTAAATTTATTAGAACTTTTTAAATAGTCTAGCATATGTTCTCTACTGGTGGATCGTCCAACAGGTATATATAACAAGTATCTATTTTGTGTTGTTCAGCAAAATATTCTGTAACTGCCAGTTAATAGTGTTTTCAAGTCTTCTGTATTCTTATTGATTTTCTATTTTTCCTGTCAGCTGCTAAGAAAACAAAATAAAATCTTCAACCATAATTGTTTATTTATTTTTCTTTTAATTTTGTAGACTTTTGCTTCATGTATCTAAAGTTCATCTGGTTTCATTTACATGTGTAATTATTATGTTGTCTTAACTGTATTTACCTTTGTATAATCATAAAAATGTCCATCTTTGTACTATATTTTTAAGTCTAAATTTTCCTGTGTAGATACAGTTACGATCATTTCTTTTGATTTGGAATTGCATTATGTTACTTTAAGCTACATTATTCTCCGATTTTAATATATTTATGTCATATGATATATAACACAATTTATTATAATAAATAAAAAATCATTGGCGCGTCCTTTTTAAAGTTAGTCAAACAATATTTGCCTTTTGTGTAGATAGTTTAATCCTACATGAATATATGACTTTTGATCTCTGAAAATTCTCAAGTCTATGGGCTCTTTTAATATCCATGGGCCCTTTCAATATCCTAGACCTGGAGGTTTTTCTTCAGCTAGTGAGGGTTGCATGCTAAATTTATTTTCTCTGTCACTCTTCTGCTCTCTTACTTTTAGCATCTTTCTTTTAAAATACTTAGAAATCTGATGTTTGCCTCAAAAAGTTCTCATTACCTCTGGCTTTTAAAACTGCAGGCATTGCAGCTCTAAGTGAGCTTGGATTATAATGTGCCCAGGCAAGAATACCATAAATTCAGTCTGCTTACACAACACTCTACCAATTTATCATGAATAAGCACTCAAGTTGTTTTCCAAATTTGGTCTTTTTTAGTGCTTGAGATGGTGATTTTTAAAATAATAATGTCCCATTTTATGCTTGTTTTCTGCAGAGAAGATTGCAGTACTTCCTCATGACATCACTACTGAAGGCAGAGTCCTTGTGCTTCCATTTGTAAAAGTGAGTAAATGATGCATCTTACTTCTTTTTTACAAATGGTACATATACATATGTGTTTGCATGGTGCTTTTGGTATTTAATAGCTCCTTGAAATCACTCCTCATTCATTTATATAGTTGTTCCTTTTTAAGAAAATCTGGGTAGAATTTCTTTATGCTCATGTGCTATCCTTATTTAAGCCAAATCCTAGGTTGTAATACTCAGTGGTTTCCAATATAGTTGAAAATAATCAATCTTATGACATACAATCCCTTGCAGATGTATTTTTGTATTGTTATAGATGTAACTTCAGAGTAAACTCCAGAGTGGAATTTTAGTGAAGGATAAAGAGCACACAGTTATGTTAGATATGCCGTGATGAGTCCATGAACCTTGTCTGCTTTTCCAATAGTATGTATTAAAGTAGTTGTTTCCTTAGTGCTTAGCTTTTAGTCACAGTTGGGTGAGGAATTACTTTGCCATCTAGTTTTTTTTTTTTTTCTGCGTTACCATAAATTTGCATCATTCATATGTTTGATCTTGTATGTCATCTGTTTTTAATAATTTTTGTATTTTGTATATGGTTTAAGCACTGCTTAAACATAGGTTTGTTGGAGATAAACTTCTGAGTTATAATTTAAAAGCTATATTCATTCTTTTCAGTGTAAAAACTGTGATGTGTTTTTACAATCACTGTGAAGAAACGGAATATTTATATTACTCAAAATATCTCTTGTGACCCTATAATTTCAATTCATTTCTGACATTCTTTTTTGTAATTGTGAATACCTATTGAACAGATTTTGTCACCTTAGGGCCTAAATATTTCATATATTTAATGTGTGAATGGCATTGCTTTTATATTTATAATGTTTGCTGATTCACTGCTAGTAGATAGACTTGCAACTGGTTGTTATGTGTATTTTATCATTTTGTGTCTTCTCCACCTTTTGATAGAACACTATAAAGAAAAAGCCTGGGGACATTCAACCTGTACCCAATTGAATTTCTCAGAGATATTTTCTCTTGTTTAAACCAACAGTATGACCAATCTTTAGGGACATTATGGCTTCAAGATATCTTTCAGCATACCTGAGCAACAGTTAGATTGCTTAAATAGTCAGAGATTGAGGATGAACAAACAAGGTCCTATATCCTTCTATTGGGACTGAGGGTGTATGTATTTGGGGGGCATGGAAAGCTAGAGTTTTGTAGTTACTCTCTGAGTTGATAAATTCAAATTATAAGAGTGGAGACAAGACACTAGAATGGAGAAAAAGGGGAAAAAGCTAGAAGACAGGAAGATCCCATTAACTAGCTACTTTAAATCAACCAGGGTTTATAAAACAAATGAAGAGAGACTGCAATCCTTTGGTGGGACAAGAACTTTTTTCTATTCTTGGCTTGTAGGGTACTGAGTTACACTTTTTTGAGTTTTATAACCTTTTGATATGGTTGCCTAGCTTTCAAAGAAAAGTCAAATCTGGGAATTTATAATTTATTCAATTATTTTGCTAATCTCACTTCTAAATTAGTAGCTTTTTAGTAGATTCAAAGAAATTTGTTGTGTAATTGATTATGTTAGCTGTGAGTACATGTATATTACTTCTTAAGCAAATAATATACTCTACTGCTACTGCAGTCATTGTCATCATTACCATCTCTCATTGCACTGGCTAGGAGAGTGGTAAAAAGCTATGTAATAATACTTTTGGCTTTGTGAATCTTACACTTGTTACAAACTACTTAACTCTGCTGTTGTAGTGGGAAAGTAGTCACAAATTATAAGCAAATCAGTAGGTTGGCTGAATTTGGCCAATAGGGAATCATTTTCTGAGTTCTTAGTATTTTTCTGTGTTTCATTTTACAGAGTTCCTAATGCTACATCCTCAAGTTTCTTGTCTTTCTTATTTGTAATGTCTAATCCTATGCAGTGTATATTTTATTTTATGTTTTTGAAAATCAATGTGTTGTTGGTTTACAACTCTTTATATGATTGGGAGGTACAAGTCCATATCTCTTCATGTCTATGTTACCATATCACAGCCATTACAAAAGTATCTTTGATTCTTCTTTGAAGGACTATGTTGTTCCCCAAGAGACTGGAATCAAAGAAGTAAACCCTGCATTGTCCCAAGTAACCAACTATAAAAGTTTCTGGGGAGTAGTTAATGTACGAAAGAAAATATAGACAAATCACAGTGGTCTGCAGGTTGTAGAGAAGTTCTAGGACCTAAGAAATCAAATGAGGGCAATTTCACAAGGAAGGAGAGAGCAAACAATCGTCTGATATCTGCTGTCTTGAGTATCAAATGTTTTATCACAGATTTTTCAAATGAGAGGATAAAACTTACCCTTTTTTCTATCTTGACTAGAGACTGAAATCTTTTTCTTAATTTTTAAAAAATAATTTTGATTTTTATATGCAATTATATTTTGTGATATATTTCTACAAACAACTTTCCCCATTTCTCGCTTACAAGTGACTTTCCAGAGTTTTTCTTACTGTAAAATTGTGTACATTTAAATTGTAGGTATATTTACCATTATTAATTTATTGACACTGTGCTATGCCTTATCTGAAAACCTTCCTATATGTTCAGGAAATAGAGGAATTCACTAATATTTTCCTTAGAACTCTTTACGTTACCCGATGGTTTTAATTTCAGGTTTTTCCTACCCATTTGCTCCAACACCATTTATTAAAATCTCTATCTTAACCTAGCATTTGAGATAATTACAGTATTACTCATTTATTGTTTTAAAATTATACTAATTGTCATAGCACTTTCAATCTAAAAATCTGGATATAAATTATTTGTTCACAAAAGATCAAGTAGGTATAAATTCATCTAGATGAAAACCCAAAGTCATTAGCTTTTTTAAGACTTATAATGCTTTTTAAGTTTTTAATTTTAATATATTGATATTAAATAAGATAAATATGAAACAAATTTGACTAGTTTACAAACTAACTTTATTTCCAACTATTCACAACCTGTGACTAATTCCACATATTACAAAATGGTAAACTGCCTTTTTTAAAAAATATAGAATCACCAAATGTATATTGGAGATATCAGTATTTCATTTGACTCTTTCATTCTCTTTGGAGTCTGAGAAAGATAAACATAACAAATTAGTCATGTTTTAATAGTTCATTCCCAGGGAAATTTACATTTTCCTGAGAACTCTTTTACATTTTGAACAATAATTTTTATAAAGAAATGTTTTTTCTTTATTACTATCAGAATTATACTAAACTCTCTTTACCAGAAAATTTCATAAATTGTGCCAAATAAGTTATAGAACTAGTACTTCCTCTATAATCTCAGAATCAGTAAATAACTAATGTACTAATTACATTTTGTATGTCATTTTAGTGGGTATGTTCTCAAGTATTTAAGGTGAGTGACCACTTAAATGTCTGTATATTCCCCTCCCCCACACATTTTTTTGCAATAGTCTCAACTCTCCTCCCAAGAAAATCCATATGGTCTACAGTGTAAAAAGCTTTGAGATATAGTCTACTCAGACAACACTAGCAAATCTTCCTCTTCAGAAGTCACAATGTACATTGTGACTTCTACAGGCGCTAAAGGACATAGCATTAAAACAGTGGCTAGCATTGTCTAATCCAACATGTTAGCATTAATAAATCCAACTATTTATTAAATTAGAAAAAAATGGATTACCTTTATATAATTAGTTTGGTACTCATAAAGTATAATGTGGTGTGCATTGAACACCGAAGGTGAAATGAATAGGGCCTCTAATAATATTAGCTGAATGTCAGAATCTTCTAATATAACTATGCAGAGATAATTATTCATATGCATCAAGGGTGAAATTTTATTCGGTTACATATAGAAGGTTGAGTTCAGAAGCAGGGTAAATTTATTTACTTGATTAATAATATTGAGAATTCAGAGAGCATCAGAAAATAGAAAATATTTTTTAAAAGAAAGTTTCTGAAGCCACCACCATTCATGAAAGGTAAAAGTGGTTTGTATATATTTACCTTAAAGTAATTTTGTTGATGCATGATTATGCAAATGTATCCGGGCTATATGTATAATGCTATAAAGTATGCAATAGAAAGAACACACTGATGAAATAATGACTATACTGCACTCAGAGCAATCCAAACAAATATCTCCAAATGTTGGAGCATGCTTAAGTCAAAAAAAAGAAAAAAATGGATCTCTCATTTATCCATCTTATTTTACATATTTTATAAAAAATAAATATATATGTCTAAATGATGTCTTCTTGAATTGATTCTTAGAATAGGGAGGTTATGTTTTAGTGCTCCAGAAAATATATATATTTCAAATTATATGTATGAATTTATTATTAATTATGATAGTATTAATAGTTAAGAACATTCATTGTTCCCTTTATATTTTAAATGTTTTAGTTTTATTATAATAGTAATAAATAGCAATAGGTAGATAGCAGTGAATGCATTTAAATATGTTGCTTATTATTTAAAAACTAAATTAGAGGATCAAGGCAGTAATATTGCATTGAGTAATATGTGAGACAGATTATTTTGATTTATAATTTAAAAAACTCAATAATGGTCTTCTATCTCTGTACTAATATTATAGTTAGTGAATTAGAGAATAAAGACCCTGAACTAAGGAAACCATGAAGTGAGTGACTGAATTTATTTTCTTGGTCAGTATTGTATTTCTTTGAATATGTACCTATTTCTTCAAAAAAATTTTTGTTTAAAAATATCCTATATAAGAATGTGTGTGTAAATAAACTAAGACAAAAATAGATTTAAGAAAATGAAGAAATAGATCAAATAAAGTGAAAAATAAAATTCTATCCCAATGGTATATATAATTATAAGGTATCATCATGAACAGCACTAAAAAAATCAAATCACACAGATTAGGTGATTGTTTTGCCTTTCTTTCATTACTTGAATGAGCATTATGCTGAAGAAATAGCATTTCTAATCTCACTTATGGTAAGTTACTAGTTTATATTCTGAAGTGGAAAGGATACAAAATAAAATCAATGAATAAATTATCCCTGAAAAAAGTAACTTCATTTCTCAACACAGAGGTGGCCATAAATTGAGGAGAGATTTACTTATAATACTTCATTCACCGAAAATTTAATCATTTTTGACAAGTAGATAACAGTCCTTAAGATATTATTGTTATTTGCTAAAGTAAAATCATAGGAAATTTGATAAATGATCTTTCAATTTAATACAGTTTCTAAATGAATTTTCAGATATATCACTTACCTGGATTTCAATGAGTTGTCTTATGTATGTTTATTTTTCCAGTTTTTAATACCTTTTACTAAAATGTATTCATGTCAGTGCATGCTAGACCAAGTTCTCTAAACTAGAATAACAATATTTTAATGTGATGATACTGAGAGAACTTTAAAGTTATAGATATATGTTTAAAAATACAAATGTTTTGCATTTATGGTAGCCTGGTTTTTACCCTTACATTATTGTAGCAGCATCTTTGCTTAAATGTGGGGTTTAACAGTTATTTTAAGATTTACACCAAGTCAATAAACACTCAATATTTTAAGTTTTTGCAACTGCAAGTACAAATCAGCAGTATCAGCATTATCTTGGAATTTGTTAGAAATGTAAAATCTTGGGCTCCATACCAGAACTACTACAACAGACTGCAAATTAACAAGCTCCCAAGAGGTTCACAGGCACAGTAAAACTGATGAAAACACCCATGCCCTGTCTCCCAACCAACTCCAGTAACTTTTAGGACTTTCAAAGCTATTGGCTAAAACCATGGTGATTCAATTTTTCATGATAATGAATTTTAAGGTTAATTCAAATAGGTATCTTAGATTTCTTTCTTATTAGTGATTTTAGAATGTTCTGCTAGGTATGTAGTAGGCAAAGTTAATGTGGTCAAATGAATGAATATACTTTGAGACTGCTGATATTTAGACATTGATGTTTTATGTTTTGAGATAGGTATAAGGAAAGGGTACAAGACAGTTTTAGAATCGGCTCCACTTCTGATCACTGTTTCACTATCATATAGATTTGGAATCATTTTATCATGAATTGATACTACTTATCTTGGTCTGGGCCCAATCTTATTACCCATGGTGATTTTGCTATAAGGAACAGTGCTGAGAAGGACACTACTGTTTCCCATCTGTTCTCAGAATCTGAGCAGTTGCTACTCGAGGGCTGATTCTATAGCTGTGTATGTCAGTATCTTCCAACAGCTGTTTTAATATCTCACAGATCCTTGGAATTATTCTCTGTTGTGCTACATGAAGCATCCCATCATCCTAGGATTCACTAGGTTCCAGTGATTTATGAAATCAATAAAAAATTCCATGTTATTTCATGGACTTTTCTGTATCAAGCATGTCTCAAAATAGTTTTAAAACTAGCACATCTTCATTGTGAACAAAAATAGAGTTTTCTTGATGAAGTTTCTTTTTTTGGGTCATTTTTATGGACTTATTTATTTTACTATTGTTAATCTTTGAGAATGTCATAATTTCTGATTGCAAATTGTAGATCAGAAGTGTATGCTTTTGATGAATATTTTTGCCCAGGTTGTGTTTCTCATTCCAGTATTTTAACAAGTATTGAGTTACGGAAGTATAATTTATGTTTCTTTGGTGAGTTCTCGATATATTTTTGCAATCTAATCCAAGTTTTTCTGACTTTTCTGTTAATATTTTATATATAATACAGAAATAACTATTAAGTTAATTTTTTGCATAAGATGTGAGATATGAATTTGTTTATAATTATGTATATGGAGGTCCGAATTTTCAAGCAGTATTTCTTAACAAGGCTATCCTTTATCTGTTGACTTCTCTTTATACTTAAAAAAAAAAAGGGAAGAAAGAAAAAGAAAAACAAAACAAAAACAATTCATTTGACAGGTTTATTCTCTATTCTTTAGTCAGCTCCACTGACTGATACCTATCATTTCTACAATACCACACTGGTTTTGTTTCAACTATCTTTATTATAGTTGATTTTTTTTTCGCTTAATTTTGTTTACTTTACTCTTCTTCTAATTTCTTATGGTGGAAGCACAGATTACTGACTTTTTTTTTCTTTTCTAATATAAGTTCTTAATACTAAACAAGTGCCTCTAAGCATCCCTTTAGCTGTATCCTCAGAAAGTTTGATATGCTACGTTTATCTTTTTACTCAGTAAAAAACTTTATTATAATAGGTTTATGTTTGAATTATTTAGAAGTATCCTACTTTACTTCCAAGTGTTCATGGGATTTTCTAAAAAGTTTTTGTAAATGTTATCTTACATAATTTTGCTATTGAAAACACATTTTTCATTCTTTCTATTCTTTTATACTTGTTAGGATTTACTTTATGATCCTGAATATAATTCAATTTTTAGGCAATTAGACTGTATTTAAAAAATGTAATTTGGGGGGTGGAATTTTCTTTCTATGCCAATTTGGTCAAATAATAAATTTAAAAATTTTAGTGGCTAGCTTGTATTCATAATAATATCTTTAATTAATCATACTATCTTCATTATAGCAATATATTCCTACTTCTTCCCATGTCTTTGTATGGTGGTGGTTGTACATTTTACTTTTATATGTGTTTTATGCATGCAAATCTTTCATAAACTAATTATATCATCAGTTATATGTATATATAAGAACAATTGAGAATAATAATAAGACCATGAATTTCATTTTATTTTTACTTATTCCAATGATCTCCATTCTACTGTGCAGATCCATATTACTGCCTGATATCATGATTCTCTGCCTTGAAATCTTCCTTTCATATATTAATAGTATAGAAATTCTGGAAAAAATCAATTTTCACTTTTCTGAGAATGCCTTTATTTCTCCTTTATTTTGAAAAAGTTTTGTTAGTTACAGTGAGTTGGATATATCTTCCTTTTACTGTGCTACTACTATGAATGTGTGAGTTACTGTGTTCAGGGTTTGAACATAATTTGAGGTATCTTGTTGCTGTAATATGTGTACACCAGTTATACCAAACAGCAAATTCCTCTAGCCATAACCTATTTTGGGAAAGGGGGTTGGTTTGCTTGAGGTTGTTTAGGTTGGAGCTACTTTACTATTTCTTAGTGTCTGCAGCAGCTTCAGTAAGCATTCTTCCCTTTGCACAGTTCTTCTTTGTGATTTACCCCATGCTGCAGTTCTAGGACATCTTAGCATTAATATAGCTCACACTTGTGAACCTAGCACTAAGTGGGTGGAGGGTGAGAATATTTTCCAATAGTTTGATTATGCCTTACCTTAAGCAGTCTCTTGTCCCTGAACAATTGAATCCTGACCTTTACATTCTCTCTTGCCCCTCCTGATGCTTTACATTTTAGACAGTGGATGCTTTCTTATCCCTCCTCAAATGTCACTTTTCTGCTTCTTTCTGTTGGATTTGTCTTCTTCACCCTCGTCCCCCGAACGCTATGGTTGACAGTTCTTTGTTGCCTTTCTCCTTACAAATTTTTATTTAATAATCTATAGTTAATTATGGCCTGTTATAATTTGCTAGTTGGAAATTACAGAAAATGGAAATTCTCCTTCTATACCTCTTCCAAGAGTAAATCTTTCACCAGGTTCTGTAGCTTCTGTTTATCTTCCAGGATCTTCCAGAAACTGCTTTTTGCAGCATGTTCAGAATTTATAGCTATTTTCTGCAAGGAAGGATCCCATTACTTGTGCATTATTCCCTTGCATATATTTTTCTGTGAGCTTCTGATGCTCTTTGGAGTTTGATCCCATGTCTTTCAAGAGTGACTTAGAGTTTCTAAATCCATGATTTTACCTTTCCTTATTTTTCACTGTGGCAGTGATTTTACCTGAGTATGAATATAAATATCAATGTAGAAATAAATACAAATACAAATGTACAATCTTGAAATAATATGTTTAAAATGAGTTTAAATGTTATTTTTAGAAATAAGTACCTAATTTCTGTAAAAGCGCAAATATACCTCTAATCAATAGACCTTTATATATTCTCAGTGAGTCCTTTTCTAAAATAATTTCTTCACTTAAAATTGAAAATGACCTTACATTTTGTTCCATAATCTAGGAAGATGTTTATAATTTATTGCCTGTGTCCCCAAAGCTTTATAATTTCCTCAAATGGCTTTTAATTTCTAGGAAAGATTCCTAGATGTAAAATGCCACTTTATGAATAATTTCTGTATTCCCCTTTTGGGCAAGCTGCTACTTCTCTGGCAAGCTTTAAAAGCTATTTTCAAAAAAGACTTCTCAGGGACCAGTAATTAGCTGCTTTTAGCTTTTAAAAACATTTTATTTGGAGTTTGTTCAATATCAAGAATATTTTATCACTTTTCAGAAGAAATGTATCTATACTTCTCATTTAAAAGGAAATTATGGCAATATGATACAATATTTAGAAATGAATATAATTAAACTCTGCTTTCAGAGTTTGTGTCTTCAGAAAACTGGGTAACCATGATACTTGACTGTATTTAGTAACCATGCTATTAATTTTTATAAACAAATTTCTCTAAAATGTTAATATCAAAGGTACTAGGTTAGATGTTCTTAAACTATCAGATATTTTACTTTTAAAAAGGGAGTTTATTCTTACTGTCTTTATACTAAAATATATTTATTGCTTTCTGTATCATAACTATCTTGATTATTCATTTGCTTATGCTGCATAAATTATCAAAATTATCCTTAAGATCCATCAATGCCTTTCATAAAGCCTGGTTATTGTTAAAATGCCCTCTCTGTATTTGAAAAGTAAATAATTACTTTTTGGTAGGATGTTTCAGCATGTGGAAACATAACATTAGCTTCATTCTCAGAAAAAAAATAAGGGAAATTACATGTTTGTTTGTATTATGTATGATTCATACCTCATCTTATGATAGAATAGATCATCTATTTTGTGTCCTTTTGAACACCAGTGCTCCACTCAGTTGTATGGATTTTATTAATCAATTCCAATGAGTTCTGAAAACTGGTCTTGGGATAAATCACAACAGAAGGTGTAATATGTAATAAAATTTTCACATATTTGAACTTAATATTAGGTGGCATCTTTTCAAGATAATGTCTAAAGAGCTTTATGGTTCTTGCATAAATTTTGCAATGATGCCTAATGATTTTTAAATATCTGCAAACATTAATTTGCGACAAGTAATTTGGATATTCTTTAATATTGAGGTGATAGATTTTATATTAGATTCTTTTATTAAGAATGTGGTATAGGACTTTTAGTTGTTACAGAATTTAAATAATTTAACTTTTTGAATTTATATGTATACATCCCTTGTGTATATAACATCATCAAAATGAAGAGAGAGGGTTACTTAGAAAACAACCTTAGTATATTTGGCAAACTCTTTTTCTCCCTCATCTATGCCCTGTAGTTTTAAGATTGCTTACTTGTGCTGATTTTCTTCCTGTTATTTCCTCATGAGGTCTCATTCCTTCTATTTTCAACATAAATTCCTTTTCAAAAAGAAGGTTTTGTTTATTTTCTTGCATCTCTGTTAATTTTTGAATAGTATGTGATTTCTCCCCTCTGGTCATGACTCATTCCTTAATGTGACATAAGCCCAATCATTACAATATTGTTTGCATCTTTGTTGCTTGATTGCTTATCATTATTTATAAAGTCAAAGCATCACTTGGCTAATATTAAAGTCATCAGTGTTCTCCTGTTTATATACATATATGTTATAATTAAAGAATAGAAATTCCACAAAATAAGTAGACATTGTAGGAAAACAGAATATAGCAGTTGCCACAGCAGTTCCTAATTTCTTAAGTTACGATTCATGAAACAGAGTAATATAGGGTGATTTGGTACATGTCCTATATAGGATATATATGGAAATTGTGCTTCCATATTAACATATACCAATGATTTTTGGTTGTCAATAAAATTGGCAACTTAATTATTCATTGGATGTTTTCTAAAGCTAGAAATTACTTTCATTGCATATTCTGCTACTATAGGATTGAACTATTTTTCACCAGTAACTGGTGACAATTAGAGTTGCCTTTCATAGCTTCCAAAAGGGAAGATTTCAAATAGTTGTGTCTAATCAGTCTAAAGAAGACAAGTCAACCAAGCTTCTAAATTGAGGATATTTCTTGTTTCAATTTTCACTTTATTCTCTGACTCATCTTTCAATCACAGAATGCTATTGTCTGTTAGAAATACAATGATGGAAATTTAAACATGCATAATTGTTTTTTACTAAAACTCAAAGAGAAATTTTTGACTCCTTTTCCAAGTACCTAATTACTTTTTTAAAAAGTAGCTGCTTATGCATTGAAATACCATTATTACAAAATAGAAAGAGTATGATCATGCCAAATTACACAAATATACTTACCAAAATTTCAAAATGATTTCAGAGTTGGTACATTTTCAGTATTATAATATTTTTCTTAATGATGTTTATGTTTATTAATTATTGCTTACTATTTTATTGTTTATATATATCTCCATGCATATATGAAATCTCTAAATAAATTCTTACGAAGATACATATATATATATATAGCATTATTAGATACAAAGAAACTTGGGATAACTTTTACATACTTTTATAGTTGATAAATAAAACAGAAAATAATTAGAAATCTAAAACAAAAAGAGACAAATAAAAACTTTGAAACTTTATTAAAAACCTCAATAAAAAAATATATATCTTAGGCTTGTCTACCATTGAACTCAACCAGGGATTTTTTAAAACTCTCAATAGTAGGACAAGTCCTAGACCTTTAGATCATGAAGACAATCTGATATTGTCTCTTAAAAATATATTAGAGTTCTGCCTTTCATAGTTAGGTTTTTAATTTACCTGTTACATGGCCAGAGTTCAAATTAACTTGTGATTAAATTGGTTCCCTTGAAACCACTCAAATTTCTGATTTCTTATTTTAAGTGCTTCCAAAATTATACATACACAAATATATTATATATTCAGCTACTTGCTTATATTTTAGTATACTTATTCTTTATTATAAATCTTTCAAAGGAAAAGAAGAAATGCCTACTTTTTTTTTTTCTTTTTTTTGAGACTAGGTCTTGCTATTTTTGCCTGTGGAACCGCAGGCTCTCGTTGCCCGGGGTACCACAGACTCAAGCAATCCCCAGCCTCAGCTTCCCAGGTAGCTGGGATGACAGGCGTGCACCACCACGCCCAGCTATTTTTTTTGGAACTAGGTCTCGCTACGGGCCCCAGGCGGGACTCGAACAGTGATCCCTAAGCCCCGGCCGCTTCATAGGCTGAAGCTTACAAGCACGAGCCACCGTGCCCGGCCGAGAAATGCCTACTTTTAATTAAAAAACTCACTGGATCCTTCCAATGATCTATAGAAGGATCATTGTATCCTTCCATAAATTGAAGTTCTGTAGCAGTTCTTATTGATTTTAGTTTTCTATATATTGAAATACCTATTTACCTTATTGTGATAGGATATTCATAATAAAGGAGAAAAATAGTGGAGTTTTCTGCAGTGATCATGCTTAAATATATAAAATATTTGTCATTGAGTGATTGTTCAATTTCTTATTGTATTGTCCAAAATACTGCATTTCCTAAAAAATACTAGAGACAATTGGAAACACCGACTATGTAATATTCCATTACATTTCTAAACATAATTGAGAATTTTCTGCCTATCTTGGTGATGAAAGAAATGTACAGAAAAAAGTTTTCACAAGTATTAGATGAATTGGGAGATGAATCAAAAAATAAGACAGATAACACTTCGTTGGACTCATGATGATGAAATAGACTGGTAAGATACTCTTAGCTATGAATGTTTAGATGATGATATTCTGGAATATTTTTCTCTAATTCAAGAATCAACAATTGAACATTTTATTTTTAGGGATAAAAGAAAATTTTTTCATTCAGGTAGTAGTTCAGCTGAATGACAGCAACATGTAAAATTTTATGATGAGAAGGAATTTTTTGCTGAATGGTTGTTTGACAATATTCTTTCATTTTGTTTTTCATCAAATGTTCTTGTTATGCTCTTACATGGACAAATGTCCAGACTAAGTGTTACAAAATGTTGCATGAAACCTTGTGGTGATCTAGTGAACATAACTGCATGGACTCCTCCCTGCTGAAGAGACTTCCCGGCTAGAAACAGCACACTGTTTCCGAGAGGGGTCCTTTCTAGCCGTGTTTAATTGAGAGTCACCTTGGTCAAGCCACTTTCTACTCCCATCTCCTTGCTCCTCTGTCCTTGAATATCTCCTTGATTGTCTAGGGAAATGTACCCATAGAAATAGCAAGTTAGCTATCTAATAACAAATAGTATGAAGACAATACATGTCTTAGTTTTCATCCTCCCCCAAATTCTGTAACAATAAAAAATACTATCTCACAATAAACTGCTGCATGTCAGCTTTCTGTTTGCTGAATGTAGTCATTTTCCTTTAAGACTTCGGGTGGGAAATAAGAATACCCAGAGTCCCTCCATCTGGTCTGTCCTGCACAACATGCCCAGGACCGGGTTTGCTAAAAACCCACATGAAGCAAAATCTTTTTCTATTGTTAGTAAATGTGTACAGGTGAAAAAAAAATTCATGGATTTCATGACTTTTTTGTGTTTAGACATTTAAAACTGAGAATACAACTTTGGAACAAAAATTAAGTTGTCAAAAGTTTCAAAAACCTTTTTCTTTGTGTTCTGATTTTCTGTTAGGAAAAAAAGGAAGTAATAATGAACTTGATGCTAATTTATGAGACACAGTTATTTTTTTGTCATTATATCCCATGGAATAAACACATATCCTTATAATAAAATTTCCCTCTTTTCTGAAGTAAATTTAGCTTCATTTGCTTCATCTTGAAACATTGATGTAACAGTTCTATCTGTGCCCATGTTAATAGTGATTTTTTCCTTGGCCTTTAGTTTTCCTTAGGGTTCATAAAAATCAAAGTCAATTTAGAGTTTATGTATTTGAATTCAATTTTATCATCTTTTATATAAACTCTTGAATATGTTTATAAATGATTGGTAAGAAAATCATAAAGCATAACTTAGAAATCCTGGTAAAAATGATGTGGATTGTTTAAAATTGTCAATTAGCTTTGATTTTTGGAAATAATTCATCTTTGGGGACAACATGTCACAAAACTCTATGTCAAACCCCAAAAATAGGGAGGGAAATTAATCTCCAAGGGTGGTTTTGTAGGTAATGAAGAATGAAAGAGTATTGAATTTGTAGTTAGAGTTGAGATATTGCTAAAATGTGAATTGTAGAATAAATTAGATGGAAAAACACGATTGAAGAGGGATGTTAGATATAAGGTGAATTAGTTGGGTTATCA
The DNA here is from genome assembly GCA_004024945.1 of Uropsilus gracilis. NCBI lineage: Eukaryota > Metazoa > Chordata > Mammalia > Eulipotyphla > Talpidae > Uropsilus > Uropsilus gracilis. The sequence continues at coordinate 70,771 of PVHY01006034.1, forward strand.
ATAATGAACTCACCAAGTTTGCAATCACAGATCCAATACTAGATTTCTTTTTGAATAAATACCTGTGCTATGTGGTCATTAAAGGTCATAGCTGTCTAAATAAATATGAGTACACAGCATGAGCTTCAAATATTTTGTAGTTTTCAAAAGCTGAAGGAGGAAGCATGTTTTAGAGGTATTAAATTTACCCCATCATTGTCTCTTAGTTGTGAGGTACATGTGAGGAAAATAAAAAGTCATGTTTTGAGAATGGGGTGTGGAGGGGTCTCAGCAAACAGCTTCAGAAAAAAATTCAGATAAAGTAGAAGTTAGCTACATAGCAAATAACTTAGACTGTGTAGGCCATATGGTTTCCATCAAAGCTACTCAAATCTGTGTTTAGAGTGGGAAAGCAGCCACAGACGTTGAAACGCTGTATGAAAGGAGAGAACAGAAGCCTGGCCGAATAATATAAAAGTCTTTATTACTATGATCCAGCTCCTGGGTAAGGTGCACTGACCCACCCTAGAGTGGGGGTCAGTGAAGTCCCACCTATGTCAAGTAGGTGGTTGCTTTTATAGGGGCAGGGACATGGGGGATGGGTTTGCTGATTTGGCGGGCAAGGTTGGCAGGGGGGTAAGGTTGTGTTCCTGTTTGATGGGTGAGGTAGGTGAGGCTGAATCTGTTGGGTGGGGTAGGTGGGCGAGGTTGACAGCAGAGTTTTAGTTGGAGGGAGGGCAAGATTTGGGTTGGGTGATAGAGAATTTATTTAGCATCTTTAATCCTCTCACAGGTGGAGACGCCCAGTGCCTTTTAACTGAACTTTCAGACATTATATAAATGAATGAATGATTTGATAGAACTTTAGTTTATAAGTATTAGTTTTTTGGGTTTGGCCATTGATTTATAATTTATAATTATAATTTGTTGACTATTGAATTAAAGCATGACAGTGAAGAGAGTGGTGACAGTGATCGAATGGGCATAATTGATCCTGGACTTGAGAGCAATCAGTAGAGAGTATTGGAAAGTAGAAGAGGTGTGAGCAATTTGTGGCATAGAGGAGTTCCAAAAAATAGTGTAGCACCAACTGTAACTGAGCCTGGATTTCTGTTAGTAAGTGACTAAAAAGCAACAAGGAGTGTGATGAATGAGTTCTCATATTTTCTCCATCTTTTAATCAGGTAAGTTTATATATATATATATTATTTTCTAATGGACATAGCATTGGTTTACAACACTGTATGTGATTCAGAGGGATAGATTCATACATCTTTTGATATGTTACCACACCATGCCACCACTTAGGCACCCACTATGCTCAATGTCATAGTCCATTAAACAACTTCTGTCCTTTATTCTACATCTTCCACACACCCTTCTGGTACCCTTAATTATGCAATCATATTTTTAGAATTTGTTATTGGTTTGAATTTGTTTGATGCTCTGTTTTGTTTCTCATATTTTCTTTTAAAATTTTGCACTAACCATGTTTTTCCATATACGTAATGCTATGCTATGAACTATATAGGAACTATAAAAAATAAAACTATGTACCCAGATATAGAAGTGACCGGTATTTTGAAGTCCCCTGGCACATCCCTCTGTGTTCTTATTCATCTACTCCACTGTCCAAAACAAGCTCTACTCTACAATTTGTATTTATCATTTCCTAGTTTTCTGTACCTGGATCTCAGCTAAAGTACAAGCCTGGAATTTAGATGATGGAATAAATAGTTACAGACCTCTGGAGACTGAGAAATTTCTCTCCCAGTGGTATATATTTACATTTCAAAGGCAGATAAAATCTGATGCAGTTTTACATTCCAAAGGATTAAAAGTTGGGAAACTTCCTCTCCTCTTCCCAGAGATTTGCTTATTTTAGGGAGGTAAAGTTTCTTCCCCTCTAGAGGAGAGCATGACAGCTGGGTAGCATGCATCCTGTATAAATTCCCAGAATATAATCTTGGGATTTCTTTCATTTGGGACAAGAATCTTTCTTTGTGATGTTGGAAGCCAAATTATCTGACTCTTATTGCACCACCTGGAATGGGGAAAATGAGGCATGGATAATAAATGTACTTAATACTGTAATTATCATGTCTCTTGATCCAGAAACTTTGTGCTTGCTTTTAGGACTAAATAAAAACAGACTTGAAAAAGTAACCATCACCAATAGCAGAATACACCCTCTCTTCATGTAAAGTAACCCCACTCCCATCCATTCCCCACCTTCTGTGTCTACTGTTTTTTCCCTTGTTATCCCTTCTCACATCTGTTGATCCTAAGATCCTTTATAACTCCCCACATGCTAATTTCAAAGTCATTGTCTGCTTTCTTGAGAACCCTACCAACAAAGCTTACAAATCCTAAATTATTTAAAAAATGTGTCTAAATAACAGTGTTACTTTGTGGGTTAATATTGGAGTGTCAATTTATAAAATACACACACACATACATATCTGCTCAAAGTAGGTTAAAGTGGGAGTATAGAGCCTTGCTGAGCACCTGATATTGAACCTTTACAGTAGGAGAAATGAAAAGTCACTGAAATGTTCCTACACTTTTGTTGTTGTTGTTGTTCAAGTGTGTGCAATCATAGCAGCAGTGACTTTATCTGCGAGCTAGCTACAGTAGCCCAGAGTGACTAAACCATATTTTTTATTTTTATCAGATTCCAAGGTAATTCCTATCACTGGTTTAGATCAATGACTCCAATCTTGACTGAAAGATAAAATGACCTATGAGACTTGGGGAAAATGCTTCCTCCTATAGCCCAGTTCAAATAAATCCCATTAGAATTTCTAGACTGCAAGATTATAACAGTTGTTGGATTATGAAAGTTCTCAAAGGGTTTTTTTTTTAATAAGTAACCAGAGCTAGGTGTCTTCATATAGAGGGTCTTCGGGATTCCTTTTCCTCATTCCTATTTTAAGTTTGTTGCAATATCTATAAAATTCCTTTGGATTTCTCTTTGGAATCCAAACTGGATTGTTGGATTCAAACAATCTGACAATCCAAACTGTTGGGTCACTGTTTCATTTTCCTCTTAGAAATTTTAAATTGTTTATTTCATTTCTCTTTGAAGAAAATCAGAAAATCAAAATCTGAATTTGTATATACTGATGCTGATCAGTTTGCCTATTGTTTGATTCCAGGACCTAGAAATTCCAACTTTTTATGCTCTCTTCTCAGATGACTATCTGGACAAAGTAAAACTAAAAAATGGCCATAGATCATAAACTCCATTTACAAAATCAATGTTTATATTCCTCCTTTCATAATGCTGTTTTACTTTGGATAGAAAGATTTTTCAGTATATTTTTAACTTGTCCCAAATGAAAGGAATCCCAAGAATTTTTGTATATTGTAGAGATAGTCAATGTGGTTTGGCTCCAAGACAAATCATTAAGTACTTTGTTCTATCTCAGTGCTTTGAGACAGAGGACCAAAGTCAAGGATGAAAGTATAAAAACACCTGCAATGGTATCCAATCCCTAGGTCAGTATTCTTGTCCAAGCAAACTAGTTTAGAAGGTGCTTTAAAAAAATTCATTGTTTTTTCTACCAAAAATATAGGAAATGATTTGTACAACTGAATAATATAGACCTGAATAAAATAACACAATTTTTATAATAAAATGTACATGTGTTACACAATAATTTTAAATATGTCTGGCATGTGGATCTTTAAAAAAATAGTGAAATGTAGAAAAAGAACATGATAGCTGAATGTTTAAAAGTCATTAAATAGCAATGTGTTAAGAAAATGTCAATTTGTCTAGGGGAACTTATCTAAATGAGCATTCCTTGTATACAAAAGCACATGTGGTAACAAAGATAAAATTGAAAAATTAGAACTAGGAATATTTTATCACTATCAAGATAAAAGAACAGAAAACAAGAGTTTTGCTCATCTAAGAACAAAATGGTCTTACTATAGTTACATTTTGTAAATTGACAATTTTGGTCATTATTATTTACTTATAAAGCTACTGAATAATTCAATAAAAATATCATACCAAAGATATTCAAAGATCCTCACAAATTATAACTCATGTGGTAATTTACTTAGACGTTCACTGATGACAAGTAACTCTATGTATGTATTCATGTTTCCACATCGGAGAACTGATGTATGCTGCCTTTATGCCTGGCTGACCCAATCCCATGCTTGAGATGATGAAAGGGAGGCCTTCAGAAGTGTTTGTTGCTTGTTAGGTAGGATACTGTGTTTCTTGGCTTTTTATCCAATCTGTTTCAAAGATCATAGTATACCAAGGTGTATTCAGGATTGTTCCCACTTTTAAAAAGTGATGTTCCATCACACTGACTTATTAGACCTTCACTTGGAAAGGAATACTGTCTTACCGACTATTATTTTCTTCCTTTTACCCCTTCCATCTAGTCCATCTCTCTGTCTCACCTCTCATTTTAAGTAATTGCTTCCATTGACTTTAGTCAGTGAAGGATTTTCATAATTATACCTCTGTATAAGACATCCTTTTTTTAATGTACATGGTTATGTTTGATTATTGACTTGGTTCTAAGAATCAAGAGACCTAGAAATCAGTTTGAAAGTGTTTTTGAAGTACTTTGAAAAAATTTTGAACTAAAATACTTTATATCCTTTTTCCAAAATTTGGTAAAAATTATACTACTTACTCTTTTGATGGTATATACAGAGCTGCTCAAGAGGGGAATGTCAGAGCTGACTGTGAGAATCACTTTGGTTTTATAGCAGCATACATGCACTTAATCTGTACAGACTAAAATTGTATCACTGTAAGTGAACTAATGGTAAAAACATGTTAACTTGATTTTATAGTGAAGGTCAAATTGAATATAGTTTATAAATGTTTGCAAAAATTCAACATGTAGAAAAAAAACTTTATAGTCTTCTGTAAACTCATACATGGAGTTGTTTTACTCTACAAGTTATGCCACTCCCAATCCTTTTCAGTGTAAGAAGTAATATTTACCTTTTAGCTATTGGATGCAAGTGCATTTTATAAATTTTGTCTATACCTGAGAAATTAAATATTCTGTGACCTTTTGTAAAGTTTTCTTAAAAAAAGTCAAGATCACTATTTGGAACATAAAAGGAATTTATAAGAAGGCATCCTTTATATCCTTAACAAGGTGTAAAATTTCAAGTATTTTGGTATGTGAGTGATTTAATTATTATCGCTTTTCAAAGTTTCAGCTATTCTGTGACTTCTGTCCTCAAAAACATGTTAATTAAATGTTTGTTGCTGTGAGATTTTACTCACAGATGTTAAATGGTATTGTTTGGGTGGTTTTTAAGGCTACCATTAGATAATCAGAAACTTGCACAATTATTAAAATTCAGCAGTGCAATAGTGTGATTATAATTTCTGTTGGCAGCATAGCCTGGTGAAAATATGGCCTTCCCCAATTAAAATATGAAATCCAGATAATCTCTTTCCTCTCTGATTTTCCTATCACTCATGAATTTTCCTTTCCACTATGCTAAAAGCAGCCTGGTGGCTTTAGTAACCAGGTACTTGGGCCTCAGGAGACCAAAGCTTATCAAACTTCTCAAACTTGAAAACTAGCAAACCAATGACTATGACAAACAGTATATGCTGTGAATCATCACAAAGCAATGAAAAAGGTCCAAACAATAAGTGCTCCAAAGATGCTTTCTGCTTCATGCTTAATTAAGTCAGATGATGTCTTTGATGCATAAACAAGTGAACCTTTCACCAGAACATATTGTCAACAACCCAGGAAAACATTATGGTATAATAAGCTTTAGAGATAATTCTTTGCCTTTTGTTAATGCACTTTGAATTACATGCATTAAAATTCAACCCTTCCAAATATGATGAAAAGACCATCATTTCTAGACCAATTAAAATCAGAACTATTTTTATGATTGTTATGATTGTTTTGTAATTAGGAGTTAGCGCCTGGAAAAAATCCAAAAATAAAGGTATATTTTAAAGTGTCGAAATTCTTTTCTGTTTCTATAGGTTATGTGTTTTTTTTTAAAAAAAATTATATTCTCATCGAAAGTATTGGCAGAGATTATATAAGTTCAGGCATCATAATTAAAAGTAGATTGTCTCTGTAAATGATCTATCAGCACAATCTTGCCTACACAGGATGCTTTTTGAGTGATGATGAAAATATAGTGTTGTTAATTTTATCCTTGTGTTTCCCAATTTTATATTACTTGTCACATAGTAAAAAATTCCAAAAAACAAGGCTAAAGCAGAAGAGTAATGTCAGCAAGTTTAATTGTGAATTCAAAAGGTTCTATGCAAATGGAGGAAACATTTTACTGGAAGCAATAAAATGAACAGGGGTTTATACTTGGCTATATTTTCCTTTTTTTTTGTTTTGTTTCATTTTATAGGTTTAAAGATATATATAAATGCATATATTCACATTTTGCAAGTTACTTTCAGTTGCAAATGGTACAAGTAAATGCATTTTTTATAAACATAGGAACATTTAGAATTTCAGCAGGTAATGTATGGACATGCAGTGCAGATAATGTATTTACTGATGTTAATTTTCCAATAACTAATTTGAAATTATCTTAAGGGTTATGGAGAAGATAGTTTCTCAATTTCAAACTTTTTTCAAATTTTATTTTTTTAAATGCATAATTTTGTAAAATTAGTATGTCACCATAGATGTACAAATATGTTTAAGTTGAAAAAATATTTTAAAAATGTATTTTCACTTATAAAGTGAACTATTAAAAAAAACCCAGCTGCCTAGGCAAAAAGAAAAAAGTCTATGCATATCTTAATGGACAATACTAAATCTCATGAGTTAAATTATTTTGAAATTACCGCTTATTATCTTGAGGCAGCTTCAGGCCTTTCCTTAGGAAAAATCTTGCTGAAGATAGCTGAGACATAACTTTTGTAAGGAAAATTGAAAAACAAGCCAACAGCAACAAAACCTCTGTAGAAGCAATCATCACAACTTACAGTGGCTCCCCTCCCCTGCAAATCTTGAGACAGACTGCTTGTCATTTGATATTACTTTGAGA
>PVHY01006035.1:0-30187 GCA_004024945.1 Uropsilus gracilis
TTGAAGCTTACAGGCACGAGCCACTGTGCCCAGCCGAAACTGTTATTAGCATTGATAGTATTTTTGTTTTGCCCCGATTATAAAATTAGTTTTTGCTTGATCTGTCCCCTAATTCTTTTAGTTGCGGAAACTTTTTTTATTTTGTGTATTTCCAGAGTTGTGATTTTTTCCTGTTTTTTTTTTTTTTTTTTTTAAGGAAAACGTTTATGTTTTCCTTATGACATCATAGCAGAAATGCTTGTAATGAGTTGTTGACAAAGTGGCCTTGCATAAATAAAATTCTTGAGAACTGTTTCATGGAACTGCCAGCTTTTTAAAAACCTATGCAAACCTATTTTCCTTTTAGTATTTTCTGAGTATTGACTCTCCTAGACTTCTCCATCTCAAGCACCATCTTTCTTGATCAGAATTTCAAAGTGGTTAATTATACTGCCTCTGCTATATGTTGGAACCCATTCCTAGCACTCTCCTTTCTTTTTCCTTCATATCTCCTTTTCCTTTACTGAATTTCAGATGCGTGTAAAGAGAAAGTAATGACAGGTTTGCTGTACTATTACATAACTCTTCTAAATATACACGTATATTTTAAATAGTCTCACTTCTTGCAGATACCAGAATTTAAGGCATGCTTTTTATACTGAATCCTGTAATTCAAATGAGTGCTTTATATTTGCACAGCTGTCTTTAGCATTATCCGGAGGGTACTTTTTCTAGTTATATTTTTTTCATTCTTTCATTTCTATAGAAATTGCAATCTTTAAGAAATTGCCCATGATATGTGACTTTAGGGTTGGACTTTAGAGTTTGGAGGCAATTTGTCACTAGTCAGATTATAATATGAAACTAAATGTGGGAAAATTACTTGGCAAGTAGTCATTCACTCCATATACTGGTTGCCTAAAGTGTGTGTTAACACTGTCCTAAAATTGGAAAAGCATTTTATGCTCTGAAGGTGCTTAAAAGCTTTTTGGGGAGGCAGACTCATGAATAACTATGATATAACAATGAAAGTAATTTAAAATAGCAAAATAAAGATATTCACCTCAGGGAATAAAGACCTCAGGGGAAGAAATATTTCTGACTATATAATTGGAGATGGTGTCCCAGAGTAGTGGAGTTTAATTCAAACCAAATTGGATAAATGAATAAGAGTTTATCAGATAAGAAAAATATGTAAAGTGAAACAAAGGCCATAATCATCTACTTCCTGTAAGGGTACAGATATTTGTAGTCTAGTTAAATAACAAATAGCTTGGAGATAGGAGAGGATCACTTTTTTCTTGATCTTCATATTAATGGTGTTGGTTGGTGCTCTTCACTTAAGTTTTATAAAAATGCAACTTTTCAGGATTTAAATTTCATCAGCTTTTATTTTTTTGCCTCTTAGATCAAGTCCTAAACAACAAAATCAAAGATGAATATTCCATGAAGAGGAAGGTGGAGAAAGAAATGGATAACCCCTGTTAAAGAATTTTTCTTTTATAATTTAGGTAGAAGAGATGCGATTTCTTAGCATTTTGCAGAAACACCTTTAATAACCATAACTTTTCTGTAAACTTCATGGTTAATCAGATTTGTTTGCTCCTGGGTTGCTTTGACTTTATGCTTTTTTTCCCCCTCCTTTTTAAGGGCTGTTTTGTGTTTAAGCCAAACTTCAAGAAGAGAAAAATCTCTGTCCCAGTAGGTAAGATAACTTAATAACAAATTTTTAGTTTTCTTTTCCCAGCTTTTAAACATTAAGAACTAACTTAACCCTAATTGAATTTACTAATTCTCTTGTTGAAGCTTGACCTAGTTATTATGTTTATGTCACAAGAGTGGGCGAAGGGGTGTTCTACAGCTTAGGTCAAAGGGATAGTATCCCAGGGTTCTAAGAAGGAATCCCAAGTACACCTTCAAAAAGCAAAATGCAAAGTACATTTTTCTTTAGAAAGATTCTTTTAAAATCTCACTGGTTTCCTAGAGTGAGGTAGAGTAGAATTGGCTATAGAAGGTAAAGAGCGCCACTTGAACTAACAGCTCTGAATCAAGGGGTTAGTTACTTGAGTGTACTCTTCTAATAGGGTATACCAGACTATTAAAATGGGCAAGTTTTATTGTCAGTTATACTTAAAAAAAATTAGATTACTGGAAATTCTCTCCCAATGTCTGTTTAGTGATGGGGTTATCTTTGAAGAAATCACTATATTATTGTGAGAAAGTATTGATTCTCAGTTATGGGTGCACATTAACATCATTTGGGGAAGAGTTTTTTCTCCCAGTGTAATTATAGTTCACTTGCAGTTGCAAGAAACAGAATTCCCCTGTGTCCTTCACCTAGTTATCTCCATTTTGCAAAATGGTAGTACAGTATCACAACCAGGAAACCAGTATTACTACAATCCACCAACCTTACTTGAATATCAATTTGGGAACATTTTAAAGATGCCAGCACCCAGTCTCTAACCAGAGCAGTTTCTGGGAGTGGGACCATATTTTTTTTATAAGCTTTTAACAGGTTGAGTATTTTTACTTAGTGTTCAACACTGTGAACATTAATTTCAGTAGAAAAACTATGATTTGGAATTAAACATACTCATGGAATAGTTTTGAATTAAAAAAACTGCTATTTCACTGTTTGATTAAATAATAGATTACTTGAATCTATAGGGCTTTTCTAAAGCATCACATAATACAGATCTTTCTCCTCAAATTGAGGAATGTTAATTCTTAAAATTGAAATGAGCTAGTTAAAAGACCTGTGTTCAAGAAGAAAATAATAAAATATTGGCTCATAGTTAGGGAAACCAGGGCTAGAAAGTATAATTTATGAGAATCCAGTTTCTCATTAGAACAGGAAGTAAACAGTGATCTTGAAATTTGAAGCCTTACAGACCTCTCAAAAAATCCTGACGTTTTCTGTATTCCTTGCTCTTATCTCTTCCAAAGAGAAAATGTGACAATAATGAACTTAGAAATGGTGGGCAAAGAATAGCTCCACTGCAAATTCTTATTTTTAAGTAATTGACTTACAAACATTTCTTTAGTGTTCTTTAGGAGACTACTAGATAAAGTTCATTTTCAGAGAAAATTAAGGCTGTTTTATATTTAAGCCAAACTTCCCCCATTTTCCATGTTTTGAAATAGCATATAATGACATTTGATATTATCAGCAATGTAATTATGATTAATAAAATTGCTAACATTTTTTGTTGTATGTTTATTTTATGCCAATTGCTTAATCCTCTTAGGAAACATTAAGAAATACATTATTATTTAAATTATATGAAAATATGTATGTATAGAGCTTTCTGTAGTAAATGTGTAGTTAATGGAACTGGGGTATGAACCTTGGCTGTCTGAATCTAGAACCCATGAGCTAACTATTACTTAATGCTGCCTCTCACTGTTGAGGCAAGTTTTTGCCTAGAATCTTTGTATTGAATAATTGAATTTCAACTATGATTTACTAAAATTTGTTTTAGTATCAGGAAACTTAATGTGTGGAATTTTATGATTAAAACTTTGTTTCAGAAGGACATTAGGGGTGTGTATGTATGTTGATATAAGACCAACAGATACTGGTGTAATATGAGAATTTTAGAGGAATCAGCCTTGATTATAAAGCAGATGGCGCAGGAGTGAAGAAAACACACCCAGATTTTAGGACTTGGCCTTCACTGGCTTCAGTTTTTGAAACAGATTGCCTTAAGAAGTAGGGAAATACTCTTCACTTTTCCACCATCTGTTCCCTGACTTGAAGACACTTGGGCCCACACCTAAGAGAAGATTGGTAACTCTCCTTCCCCTCAGAGTGGGAGAAAAAGAGAGACCCTGGCAGCAAAACTGCTGCTATTGGAGATATTCATAGTGAAGTAAAATACTGAGTGGCAGTAGGAGGGAGCCTGACAACATAGAGAGCCTTACATTCCTCCCAGTGAATTTATTTTGTTAGCCTACCTGATCTATAAATGACTGAGAGAAGTCATAATAACAGATTATTGTGTCCTGCTTTTAATTTTCAATTTATAATATTTTTATATGTATTTTGATACAGCATGATAAATTCATGACTTAATTTGCCACTTAACATTTTATTGTGGTTTTGTTCATTATGTGAGTTATTTCTGCTTTGTTTCATAGTAATAGTATATTTCCTTTTTATTTGCTCATGTATTTTATACTATAACATTGCCTATCATTTTACAATATGATCGCTTAAGTATTTTCTAAGGCTCTTGTTACATTTGAAAATCATTATTAGCTAAAATCTCTGTCAAATATCACTTGAAGGGGAGTTTCTAATGTGGATGAGACTTTCTATTCCAAACTACCAGTTAATGTTAAAATTGTGCTAGAATGCTAGCAGAATCTCAGTAAAGGTAGAAATGAAAAGTATACTTTCACATTATTATTTAATGCTGTGAAGGTTCTGTTGTAGTAAAATTCCTAATAAAAAGAAATAAGAAAAGTAGAATTGATAAGGAAGCTAACACATTTGGTTATGTTTTGAGATGTGAATTTTTGACATTAAAAATGCTATTTCTTCCCCCAAATTAAAATCTACAGATTTTACTTTCCAATCAAAATACCAATGTTATTATCTTCTAAAAAACAAAGAAATTTTCTGCAAAAAGATGATCAGTAGTGGCAGTGGGAAGAAAACTTGAGTTTACTCAATATTAAAATGGACTTAAAAAAACTATATTATTGAAGCATGTTTGAACTAATAAGGGAATAGAATTGTATTCAGTAGAACAAAAGAAAAATTTAAAAATGTTCCCAAACATATTTAAGTATACAACTGACATCTCAAATTAGTGGAAATAAGGAAGGATTATTTAATAAGTTATTTTTTCAAACTTAACCCCAAGTGTGATGACATCTGTTTACTGGGTCATGATAATAATCTTAAAAAAATATAACAAAATAAAACATTTATTATTCCATGGTAAGGATAATTCTGTGAAACTTTTGCTTTTGCTTCTGTTATTTACATGTGTGTTGGATTCTGAGGTAAGATATATTTCTAATTGAGGGTCATAGTTTGAAAATCGGGGAGTGACTACCTATTTTAATAAGTCACTACCTATTTAGGAAAAAAAGTTTCATAAAAGAGATAAAATTATATAGATGACTAAATAAAAGACAGGGCTACATTCAGTTAATAAAAACAACAAAATAGCTGTGGGAGTCATTTGATAAAGGAGAGTACACAGTAAATATATGAAGCAAAGTATAGAAGTCCATAGCTTAAGGACAGATAAAGGTATATACCTCAAACTAACACCATCAAATAAAATTTAGAAATCAAAGATAAATGATAGAAATGTAACTAAAAATTTTTAAAGTATTTGGAAATCTAAAGGTACAGTTTTATGATAAAATACAAGATATGTAAAGTTAAGTAGAAAGAATGTTGAATGTTACCTTTTTTGCAAATACGTATATATATTTGTATGTATAAAAAAAAAATTCTGCCCCATCACTTTCTGTACAATTTTGCACAGAAATTTTCTAACTTGTATTATATAAAAAGAAGCTGACATATTTCTCTATTTTTAGAGGACTATTTTCTTGAAGGGAAAAATGAGTCTGAGGACAGTAAGCTTCGGTTTGAAACCTACCAGTTGATGTGGCAGCAGATGAAATCTGAAATTGAGGTAAATACTGTATTTTAAGTAATTTAACATTTATACTGCAGATCTCATAGTTGTTGCTTCCCATTTTTCTTTCCACCAATTTATAACAGTGTTGATGAAATATGGGTAATATTGCAAAGTATAAGCTATGTAATCTTCCAATAAAAGAAAACCAAGCATCATGTGTCAAGTATTATGCATAGCTTCAACATATGTTATAATGCATGTTATATGTACATACATGTAACATGTTATAATAATAGCTTTAAGGTGAAAGGTCTTGTATTTAACCATTTTATACATGTGTTTTTCAATGGTGGGACTCTTTAAATTACTCATTGAGTTATACAGGTAAGAAATTAAGCTACTTAGAAATTGTTTATACCCTCATGTTTACGATTTCAGTCCTCATAGCCAGTAACTTTGCTCTTTATATTTCAACTCAGAAAAATCTCCACTATAGTACATTTGTAGCTCTAGAGCCAACATCTTGATGGACTTATTTTGTTTGGCCCAGCATCACTGTATTTTTTTGTTTGCTTGTTCTTTTGTTTTTTAATGTCTTGGGGAGAGTAATGCACTTTCCAGTTTCTACTGCTGCTCACCATCCTTTATTGTTTTATACTTATTAGTTTTGCTTATTCATGTATTCCATGTAATTCTTATTTGAGTTTGTGGCTTCCAATTTAGGCCTTACTCATTTCTTAGCCTTCAATGTTATATTAACTTCCTAACTGATGTCCTTGCCTCTTATGTCAGATCCTTCAGTTATGTTACTAGCTTCTGTAGCACCACTGGTCAAAAGAGAAAAGTCCACCCATCCTATAGCCAGCTCTATACCAGGCTACAGAGTATTTCTAGCCCTTCTATTGGTATAGCATCTTTGACATTCTTTAATCTAGTATTCACAGTGTTGCCAGAAAACCCTGATTTAATTATATACTGCTTCAAATCTCTCTAGTGGTTTTCTTCACAGGAAAATATCCAAACCCTTTACATTGTTTTTTCTTGGTCTAGCTCTTTGCTTATTTGTCTAGTCTCATTCCTTGACACTTCTCTAAAACTAAGATAGAGCTGTGGTTACCCAAATGTTTGGTGCTTCCTTCCTTCCTTGGTTCTTCTGCTCCCCATTCTTTTATTTTTTTTAATTTATTTTTCTTTATTATTATTTTTTTAATTTCTTACAACACCAGTCATTGATTATTGGATTGCCTTCCCCTCCCCCTACCACCCCTTCTAAGTTCACTCTGACTCCTCTCTTTGATGTTTGTTGATCTATGTTAAGTCATTGGTCTCTCTCTTTTTTTTTTTTTTTTCCTGTGGCAATGTCCTTTTGCTGGGTGAGGGACTGTGTTCCTGGGATATGATAAATGTGCTGGTAGGTTTTCATTCTTAACTTTGCATTGGGCAGTCTGTCCGTGCTCATTTGAGGTCACTCATAGTCCGTTCTCTGTGTTTTGCTGTTTCTTCGATTTGTAGCTCAGTCCTCTGGCTTAGCGGGGGCTCATCCCCAGCCATTGTCAGTAAGGAAGATACTTGTTTGTTGAAGTCCTTTATAGGTCATTTTCTTTCCCTTGGTTTGCCACTTTACTGTGAAGCTGATGCCTCAGCTCTGTGGCCTTCCTCCCTTAGGAATGGGGAGGGTATTCTTGCACTCTTAGATGACTTATCAGTCTGGAATTATACCCCATCCGCTCCTGGTGAGGCTGTAGGAATGATTCTGTGATAAGTCATCACCATGATTATTTTTCTGTCCTTTATGCTTTTTGACTTTCTCGATGTTTCTTCTCTTACATCCTGCTCAGATATGTGAGCAGGCTCTTTACCCTGTTCCTCAACCATTCTGTGTCAGTGTTTGTATTCTTTGTTTCTTCTTATTCCTCCAGGGGTTTAAGTGGTGTGAGAGTAAAACAGGAGGATCTTCTAGTCACCACCCAGATTACCACCTCTTTCCCCTGCCACTTTTCTGGAACCTTGCAAGGGTCCAAGCGCAGTTGCTCATTCTTTTAATCTTTGTTTTTTCTATGGTCATATCCTCTATCAATTAGTGTAGTGCTTTGGCTCAGATATATCACTTCTCAACATAAGTTGGTTGGCCCTGCTCCTTGTTCCTTTATTATTGTAACACATTTTAATTGTAAGTATTACTGCCTGATTTCTGCACTTTTTTAGAAACTACATTTTATTTCTAAGATAGTTTGCAAATATTTGTTGAATGAATAAGTGAAAGTCTTTAGCATGGGAACCTAAAACACTAATCACTAAGATTTAAAGGAAAATCGTTTTCTGCTACGGACCGGCCTTGCAAGAAAGACCGCTGAGTGTGGGCTTTAGGCAGACAGGAAAAACTTTAGGCAGGCGAATGATGGTCACAGACACAAATTTAGTGAGCTAGAAATCTGCTGCTTCTTTATTGTAAGTTTTTAGGCCACATTTTATATTGTTAAACAGGCTACTTTAACATTCTAAGGGGAGGAGCATCTAATCAGTAGTAGGTGCATTATCTTAGTGAGAGGCAAAAGTGACCGTGTAAGGGTAATTATCATGAGCACGTGAGAACTATAACGCAAAAGACAAAAATCAATATCTTAAAAAAAAATAGATTATCATTAAATACTACTAAACATTCTTAAGCAATCATTTTTAGGGAATCAGGATAATAAAAGTTGGTTACAAGTCACCCAAGGTTATTCCTTGGTTGTAAAGCTTATCTAGTTCTCCCAGTTTTCCTTGCCTCAGGCTCATTCTAGTATCTCAGTGATTCTCCACAGAGAATCTAATTAAAATATAGAATCTGAAGGCAGGGCTCCTATATTTCTTAATAAAAATACAGTTTATAACTTCAGCACTCTTATACCTGGGGTCCAGAGAGCTACGCCCCTAGGGGGTCCCCTAATTCTCAGATCAGCTCCCAAATTGTTCCTCCTGCAGGGGGCAAAAAGCTTAACTTGCAAAGATTTAAATTACAAGTTTCTCATCTCTGAGATGGGCTCCCACAGTTTTCTAATTTCATCTACTTTATAATCATTTTACATGTGATCTTTGTATTAAAATTCATTATGATGTCTTTTTCTCAAACTGGGAAAGAAGCATCCCATTACTATGAAAATAATTCATGAAATTTTTCTTTTAGCGACTGCAAGAGGAATTAAATAAAAACCTCTTTGACAGTCTAATTGAATTTCTGCAAAAGGCTCATTCTGGTTTCCAGAAGAATTCAAGACACTGGGGCTGTCAGATAAAACTAAGAGAAATTCCAACTGCTGCTCTTGTTCTAGGTATGTATGTGTTTGTGTTTTTCAATTTGGTGGTTTACTTGTGAATAGTGGGGATTAACTTGTTCTGATAAACCTATTTTTTTCCTCTTTCATTTATAGAATTAGAAAAACTACTCTTTGCTGTGCATACTTTCAGAACCAATAAAAATTCCTTATACTGATTATACATTTCTAAATTAAAAGAGGTTGATCTAGAATTAGCTAGTGCCCTTCAACTTTTTTGTCAGAAAATGAGGGGAAATACATTTGTGCTACTCTTTCTTCATTAGTTAATTTATGAGAATATAGAAGATTTGAGTTCAGTGATAAACCAGTATGTTAATTGATCTTCATAAGATTTGAGTTCAGTGATAAACCAATATGTTAATTGATCTTCATACTTTTTTTGATGTCATATCTCCAGTGGAATTTCTCTATGATCTTAGTTTTATTTCCTTTTGGCTAGCGTTTCCATTTTGGATTGTTTTATAAAACTCTATTAACTATTTTGAAAGGGATTTGTGTGATTTTTTTTTTATGAATGGGCTAAAAGTTACATATTTCTAGGTACTTAAACATTTTCCTTTAATATCCCATTTTCAGCAAACATTATTTACAAGATAATGCAAAGAATTTCTTTCCAATATTATCATATTTCCTTCTTTCCTTCTGAAAGGGAAGTTGAAGTAGATTCTAAACATTGCCTTTATTTCATTTCCAATTCATTATTTACTCAGGCTTTACTATACTAGTGGCCTCTTGAGATAAAAAGTAATTTTATTATTTAATACTGCCACTAAAACTATTCATTACCTAAATCTTACTCTGAAATTCAGAGTACTACTTCTCAGACATTAGTGTTCCTACAGATAAGCTCCAGGAGAACCTAGTAAATGTAGAATTTCGTTAATATATATGACTTGGGGACTACTGAAATGCTACATTTCTAACAGGCTTCCAACTGATATCACAGTGCTGATCCCGGCACCACATTCAGTAATAAGATTCTCATATTGCTGTGGTCTAGCTTTATTGTACAACCTGTGCTTGATTTCAAAACCTCTTCTATTTGTAAATGAGAAACTGAGACCCAGTGATGGCTTGTGTGTACTTTTAGGTGGTTTGTATCTCTTTTCCAGGTTATAGCATTCAGAGATGAATTGGGGAAAACACAATCAAGAGGGATGGACTAATAGATTGTTGCTAGAACATTGCTTAAATCCCTTTTCTACTTATTGCTAAAGGGAGAAAAGCTAATGGAAATCATGTTTCAAAGTCAGTGACCTAGGAGCATGTTTTTCCAGTTAAAGTTGTTGTCAATTGTCTTGTTTCCAATAGACAGATCTGTTGTTTTTAAGGAACATAGTGTTAATATAGTTTATAAATTTAGTCAGTGAAAGATAGCCAGTGTTTTGCTAAACTCTAATTTGTTCAGACATGTAGTATCATTATAATAGACCCTAATGCCAGCTAGGAACTCTATTTTTAATACAGTATTAAAAAAAAAAAATCTGTTCTCAAAAAATGCTTCACTACAAATGCACATTTTCTGTTTTCAAAACAAGGCTATTTAAAAATAGCCTTTCAATATTGTATGTTGTGCATTGGTAGCATGGATGATTTAGACCTCCCCCAGTCCCCCCAAGCAGTTGAATTTTTATATTTGAAATCTCAAGTAGATTTCTGCTGCTGGTTTCTCTCAAAACACTTGCTAGATTATGGTGTTAGAGACCATGTCAATTAACAGAATTTTTTTGAAATTAATGGCTAAATTTCTGTTCAACTCTAACTTCAGGCAGAGCATCAAACTACTGATATATGGAAATAAGAGCAACAGTTTCAATAAAGCAGTTTCAAAAGAAGCTAGAATTTTAGTTTTTAGACTTCCCTTCAGATATCACGTTAGTTACACTAAATTTGCCTGTTGTATCTATTACTGTGATTATCAATACTATTAATGACTAAATTCTCAATTGTTAAGTCAGTATGACAAAAAAACTAAAACCTATAACCCCTTGTTTTAGAAAGATTATTTTAAAGAGCTCTACATGTATTTGACAAAGTGAATAAAATTATTTCTAAGCTGTTTTCAAGAGTCAGCTGTACCTCCCCCAGTATTTTTTTCCTCCCCAGTAATTTCTTTGAAAGAGAAATATTTGCTTTACCTGGAAAATACATAATGTGTGTGACTTTAGATATCCATCGTAAAATGGAGATCTTTTCATCTATGGAGTGTATTTTCTTGTCTTCTGTTTTTTTTGTTTTTTGAGACTAGGTCTCACTATTTTTGCCTGTGGAATCGTAGGCTCACGTTGCCCGGGGTACCACAGACTCAAACAATCCTCAGCCTCAGCTTCCCAGGTAGCTGGGATTACAGGCACACACCACCACGCCCAGCTATTTTTGGGGGACTCGGACTCGCTCACTTATGTGCCCCTGGCGGGACTCAAACTGTGATCCCTGGCCTAGACTGCCTCTTACAAGCATGCGCCACCATGCCCATCCTCTTGTCTTCTGTTATTGATGATGTTTTAAAAATATTTTTACTTAGTAATTTACTGAATGTGTTAAATAGCTTTTGCCAGTGTTCTTAATAATAAAAAATGATGGTGTTATATTGATGTATTATCCCATAGGTGTGAATGTAACAGATCATGATTTAACATTCAGAAGTCTCACAGAAGCCCTTCAGAATAATGTCACACCATATGTAGTCTCACTGCAAGCTAAAGATTGTCCAGGTAAAGTATAAAGGCCAATATAACCTTAGTGAGATGTTATGAATCCATTTATCTCCCCTCCCCTTCTTTCTCCTCTCTTCCCTCCCTTCCCCATCTCTTTATTCTGGGAAGAGCAAACACTACATTTTTGGCAGGGCTAGGTTTTGTATCTCACAGAGTAAGTAATCTTGACTTTTATAGGACACTTTACCACTTTTCACTTGATTATTACCCTGTCCCTGCCATATTAGCTTCCCTACCTGTAATAATCCCAGTATTTTACAGGTATGTTTTTTAACCCAGTGATTTTAATTAGTAGAAAGGTTTGCACAAGGAACTAAGAGTGAAGGAATAGGGAGTTCTTATTTAACTCATCAGGGACTAAACTATGTAGGTCATATATTAAAGCCTCTAATCAGTTTGTTTTCCTGCTTTGAAAGGCAACCATAGTAAAAATGGTCTGTTGACACAACTAATCCCAGGTATCTAAAACCATGAAATCATATGGATGTGGAAACTAGTAGAGTAAAATGTTTACATTTATATTGATAATAAGGGTTTATGTGCTTATTTTACTTTCATATCCATAAGCTGATTAAAATTAAAGTCCTTAGGAGATCTTTAAAAATTTGTAATTAGTAAAGATAACTTATGTAACTTTCAATCTTATTTAGGGGCTTTTAAAACTTCTCGATGTTTTGTATAGTGTAAATACGTAGTATTCCTAGTATAACTTACAGTTTTTATACATACACACTGGCATAAGTAGCACTTACTATAGACAGTGTCCATAAACTTTGCCCTGCTATTAATCTGATTTAATGAAATTTAAATATTAACGAGAGGTTATGACCAGACTTTAATTAGTATGTTAAATATTACACTACTTATATTAATGTTAAATAAAGAAAAACACATTCCACCCAAATAATGTAACTTACTAATCAAGAAGTTTCAAGGGTTTTTTGATTTGTTTTAAGTATAAAAAAATTTTTTTCATATTCTGCAGATATAAAACATGTTTTGCAAAAACTGTTCTCACAGTTGATTGACTGCTCTATAAATGGAGAATCCAAAGAGGAGGGAAATACTCAGGTATCCCAGAAAAAGCCACTTTGTTCAATGGATTCTCTTACCAGTTGGTATAAGAGTATCACACAGGTAAATATAAACTGAGCATTTTTTCCAGAAAATTGGCACATGGTTGCAAAGTCTTAGAATTACATTAGACCTATGTTTGTTTTGTTCTAGTAAGGATGTACTTATACAGATTGGCTATTAGTAGAAGCTACTTTTTTTCCTTAAGGCTAGTAGAAATTACAAGTATTCTTTTATTAGTTTTTATTAATTATTTATATAGTTTGTGTTTAAGGTCTTATAAGGCCATTTTGTTAGCAGGAGAAAGTCATCTGATGACAAAAGCAATATCAGGAATTGGTTCTATGGCACATTCTATGTCTATGACAGTGATTGTAACTTTAATGTTATCTCTTAGGTTCCTCAATATTTGCTATTTGCTTTTGTGCACTAGAACCAAACTACTAATACTACTGTCAACTTAGTCTGATCAATAATGATTTTTAAAAATTAATTTATTTCAAATTCCTGGGGAATAAGTGTTCTGTAAGAAAACTATATTCAACAAACAATAAGTAAAAAGTTCATACTCAATGATCAAAAATAGACAAACTTATGTTATTTGTTGAAACATGGATGGAGATGGAGGGGATTATGCCAGCTGAAATAAGTCAGCAGAAAAAGATAAATATTGGTTAGTCTAATTTACATGTGAAATATACAGAAACCAAACAAAAGATCAATAAAAAGTTGAAACTGGCAAGCTGACCAGACATAGATTTGAGGTGTACAGCAAGGGTGGGGAGCGGAAGGAGTGTCAAAACAGGAAGGAAGAACTCAAGAGAATATGATAATGGTTCATGGGTGATGTGGTGGTAGGAGAACTATGAATGCTATAATTATCAGAATAAAATAACTAATGAAAAGGGGGAGAAATGCAAAGTTCCATTGTACCATGATAGTATCTGCTAAAAATGAATTACCATAGTGATTCATCAAACCACAGTCTTAGTTTACGATATATAGCCAGTGTGGGAAAAAATACTATGATGGCATTTTCTGATGAAATACTATGAAATACTATGTAATGACCTTTTCTGATGATGTTGCTGAAGTAATCTTGATGTTTAATTTCACTTTATATAGGAATTTAACTGGGTCTAATAATTACTATAGTATCTTCATACACAATTTCAGATTTTCTAGAAACAAAACACTATTTGCAATTTATGTCTGATATTAAAAAGTTGGGGTTGAACCAAATTATACCTAAGATGCTTTACAACTTGAAAGCACGTAATAGTGGAACAGCAACTAGTGTTACTTGTTATGCTTTTTAATTAAAAATTCTGGTTCTCACCTAAAGCAAAGCAAAATGAGACTTTCTACCAGTATAAAATCAATTTTATAGAAAATGTTTTCTTCCCCTTGTACATTTCCTGTCATTTTCTCAGCAGAAAATATAAATATTTCATATGAGTTATAGATTGTGCTGAACCTTTTTCTTCCTGGTTATTATTCCCATGTCATACACAGAAAGATTCTATTAATAACTATTGTAATGTATCTCTTTATTATGTGGGAGAAATAAAAAATTAAGCAGTGTGTCTGTCATGTAAAGGGAGCTATATCAATGTGTGGCATTATAATGTTTGTTTGGATAATAAGACTTACTTTTAACTCATTCTTTCCACAATGGCTTAAAAGAAGACAGACCCAAAATTACCAAGGAAGAAGAGGACTACTTCTAACCAATGGCAGTTTCCTCCTATTGTGCTTATCTTAAAGGATCTGGAAAGCTTTACCACAAAAGTACTCCAAGACTTCATAATTATTAGCAGGTAGATTATCTGAATTTTGTGCAAATTTTTCTTTTTAATAAGAAAACAACTTAAAAAGCAAACTTTTTCAGAGAAAATGAATGGCAAATATTCATCTTAATACCAACTTGTAGATAACTTGATTTTATTTTATATTTAAGTCTTCATAGTTCTCTATGACATTTTTATTTGTTTTTTGACCCAAGAAAGAGAATCAAAAGTAAAGGATAACCAATTTTTAAAAGCATGTTAAGATAGTATGAAATGTAGTCTATCTCACCAAGGTTTTCTATCTTGTTCTTTAAACGAATACGCTATTCCAGGTTGAGATGTTTTTTTCAAATCTTGTTTTCTTGTACGTGTCCACCCTTACAGACTCTTGAGTTATATGTAACTCTACTAAGAATATTTTTTAAATGACATTATATGTAATATTCGTCATGAGAGACTACTTTCATGATCTCATTGAATTTTCAAAGCTATTCTGTGAGACTCAGAATTGAAGTAATTAATCCTAATTTAAAATCCAGTCATACATTTCCCATGATACATTTTTAGGTTATAATTTATTTTGACTGCATTTTTATGTTAATTTCCTTAGTAGTTTTGGCTATATTTGTTTAGTTTTGTTATATTGTATTATACTTTATTAATATAACCCCTATTTTGATGAGTGCCCTTTTTGTCTTCATTGATATTAAGATTTCTAGATCCTAAGACAGTGCTAACTCTGAACAATTTACATGCTGGAAAAATGCACTGTACAGAATAGTAACTGCAAAGCATACCTTTTTAAAGCTCAGACTTTTGACTACTTTAGACATCAAAAGTAATGAAGAAGTACAACAGTGAGAGTCCAGACAATTTATTCATAGAGAACTGTACACAGAATACTGAAAAGCACTAACTAACAAAACCTTCAACTATGTAACAAAGGACTCTGACCTGCAATAGCTTCTAAAGACAGCACCTTTTTATTCTGTTGTAGTCATTTGTGTTCATACTGGTAGTTCTAAAAAAAGTCATGTTCAGTAAGTTTGAGTTAAGAATGTGAAGAAAGGGTGTGACAATTCTGTCCATTAAAAATATATCTCACATGTTATATATGTATAAAGAAAGTTTTTGTCCCTTAACTATGTATTATGGCAGATTGACATAGTCGCTGTTAGAAATGTCTGTAAATAGAATACATTATCTTGAAGGTTAATGAACTTCATACCACTGAATTCTTAAAGCATGGGTGAATATCTAACTGTGAGGAAGACTGATATGGCTCAAACTTAGGGTAAAAGGTTAAATTGAATAGTGTCTAACCACTGTTCTAACACTTGAGATTGTGTTACCTTAGATGAAGGCACTTGATCTCTCCGAATCTTTATGCTCTTGTTTAGAAAATGAGAGAATCGATTAATAGATTGATTTCAGAGCTAGAACTTCTAGGAAGTAACTATGTGCCTTAACAGAGTGGGTGAATGACCTGGAAAGTTTTTATATTTAGAATACTTCTTGGCACTTCCTGGAAAGTTTTAATATTTAGAATACTTCTTGGCACTTCCTGATAAAGGAGATACTGAAATAAAAGGTTATTTAATTTGAAATCTGATGTTTTTGGGATCTATTCTAAGGAAATTCTACTTTTATGTCTTCTTTTGAAAACTAGTCAACATCTACATGAATTTCCACTGATACTCATTTTTGGAATTGCCACATCTCCTATTATCATCCACCGGTTGCTTCCTCATGCAGTATCATCTCTATTATGTATTGAACTATTCCAGTCTTTATCTTGCAAGGACCACCTGACTACAGTGCTTGATAAGGTAAACAGAACATTTTAGCAGTAAAATAGAATGGAAAGGAAACTACCAAGAATAGATTGTAACAATAAATGAAAGTGGTAATTTCTGTATCTCTCTCATTCCTTCAGGTTAGTGATTTCTATAGTAGTATCACCTCTTCAGATAAAATATAAACATTATGAAAAGAAAGATAATATATGCTTTATACTATCAGTCATTATTCAATGAAAACCAATAAATTTTTAAAGTAAGCCGTAACAGAATTTAGGCTTGCTAATAACAAGAGTGTCTGGAATTTTATAATTTATATAAAATGATTTCTTAGTGAAGTTCTTAGTGAACTCTTCTGTCATGCTGCTCTTAACAAAACAAAAAACAAAACCTAGTATTTTCTCAGACATTTCTTTTGTGTTTCTTTCTAAATAGAAATGATTCTTTAGTTTTGATCATCCAAAAATTGTTGCTAGACTCAACTCATTTAAAGTGGTATCCATCATTTTACAGAAAGTTTTTCCAGCTTCAGTATTTAAAATTGCTTGGTAATGGTCAAATTCAGTTGACCTTTTTTTGTTTTTTATAGTTGCTTCTGTTTAATAAGTCTAGCATAACTTCATTTCCCTATAGACAATGGAAAATTAACTATTTCAGTTATTTTCTATTTTTAGATTGACATTTGTGAACCTTGAATTTCCTACTCTGTTCTTTATTAATGTGCATCAGTAGATATGGAAAGTAAATCTTTTTTTGATAATATTTACCAAAGCCTGAAGGTGGGAGAAAAGAAAGATTATTTAGTCACTAAACATTTTTTTTTAAATTGGGAGTTGTATAGGAAGTGATAAACATCTTTGATTCTGAAGATGTAGTGTGAATAGCTTTTTTGTTGTTAATGTTATATCAGTTTTAAAACTAACAATGAGTATGTATTGCCTTTTTTCTCTTTTAGCTACTTCTTACTACTCAGTTTCCTTTTAAACTAAATGAAAAAGTGTTACAGATTCTGACCAACATCTTTTTGTATCATGATTTCTCAATTCAGAACTTTATAAAAGGACTTCAGGTAAGAAGACACTAATTGGTTGAAAATTGACAAACTGATTCTAAATAATTTGCATATTATTCTAAACTGATTAGTGTCCAAATGTTAAATACTTTTTACTTTGCTACACGTTATGCCTCATGTGGCCTCTGTTGCATGTTCTTTTTTAAATAACCCTTTAAAATGGAAAACATTCCTAGACCATGCAAAAATAGACTGTGGGCCATAGTTTGCAGTCTCTTTCACATGTGTGTGTTCTCTTATTCTTACAGTCTTGGCAATGCATTTCTACTAGGGTTTTGAGTGCTAGCTTAGCTTCATAGCATCTGTTGTCATCTAAAAAAGCCAACCCCATTCTCCAATTTTTTTAAGTTTGCATTATTTTCTTCCTATGACAACTCTTTAAACTACCATAGCAAAATGTAATCAACGTGAGCACACTGCAGTTGTTAGGTTCATTAAAACCTATATATTAGTGACTTTGACTGTCATTACAAACGTGAACGATGGTAAAACCTCATATTTGTGCAGTCCTGTAAGTTACATCTTACATGTAATTTTTCTCAAAACATTGTGGTGGTTTCTTTGGTTAATATGTGTCTTACTGTTAGTTTATACTTTTTAAAAAGAGTATTTTGAAATAAATTTTTTATGTCAGCATATGTACGATATATTAAATATATCATTTATTTTATATATAAAATAAATAAATAATATATTAATAAAATATATAAATAAAATAAATGATATAACTTGCTGGTTTGCTTCTCTCAATTTCATTCATTCTTTTACTTATAAGTATTTACCAAGTGCCTACTGGGAGCTAACCACTTTGTTAAGCCTTGGAGATAGAGGACAGAGATATTTCTGCCTTCAAATTACTTGTCCTTTAGTAAAGTGTACAGAAGAATAAACTCACTCACATACACATTTCCAAGTAGTGAATGTAAAGAAAGAAACATTCCTGGGGATTTCAAAGTGAAGTGTATCATAAGGAATAGAAACCCACCAACTAGTAATTGGAAGAGCATTCAAAGCAGAGGCAATAATGGAAGAAAAGAGGTCTGTTAGAGAATTACTGTAGTAATCTAGACAAGGGTAATGATAGTGAAGGTAGCAAAGAGGAAAGAATTTGAGATGATATAGAATTGAAAACCTGTTTGGTTCTGTGGATGATAGGATGTGTGAGAGAGGACCATAGATAACAAACACACAGGTTCTACCTTGTCAGCTGGGTTGAAGTTAGTAATTTATTAAGTGTACATATTAATGCAAAGAGGAGACCCAGTTTGTTAGAAAAGGATGAATTTCTTTATTAATATGGTTAACTTAGGCATATTTTGGATCTAAAGATACAACACTTGAGAATGATCTGGACTAGTATTTATTTAGGATCTATCAAAGGTAATGGTTGAAGTTATGTAATGAGGGTGCATCATCACCTAGAGAGATGAGGAAAGAATTTTTGAATTATTTATTTATTTACATAATTGTTGATCCCCTAGGGTACACACTCCCTCCCCCCCACCCCCGTCACTCAACTGCTCTCTCACTGCTGTTTCTTCAATCATGTTTTAGTCCATTGGTCTCTTCCTTTTCTGAAGCATTGTCCTTTTCCTGGCAAAGGATCTGCATTCCTGGGCCCAGTAGATAGTGTTTCTTAGATTTCTGTTCTTGACTTTATGGCGTGCTTTCAGTCCAACTCCTTTGGAAGCCTATCAGTGCTTTATCCTTTTTGTTGGTTGTCTCCTCCATTTTGGTTTTGGTTCCATTTTGCTGCTTCTTTTTGTTTCATTTTTCTGGACTCTAGCTTAGGGAGTAGTCTCCCAGGCCCTTTCAGTAGCTAAGTTTCTCTTTGTAGATAGTTAGTACTGATTGTCTCTTCTTTCAGTTTGCAATTTGCCGCTGGGCCTTGGGGCCTCTGTCACATTTCTGTGGCCTTTCTCCCACAGTGGTGAGGGAGGGTAACGTTCTCACTGCAGGTTTCTCTGAGCCCTGATTTTGGCTTGTGACTCCTACTGAGTGTATAGGTGTAGCTCTGTGATAAGTCCTTGGTATAGTTGGTCACACAATCCTTTATCAGTTGGTTTCTACCATGCTCTTCATGGGTCCTGCCTAGGAGATGGATATATCAGGGCTTTTTTTGTTGTTGTTGTGCGGCCTCCTCTATATCTAATGTTGGTTCATTAGTGTTTTTCTTGTTCCTGGTAAGGACTGGCTGGAGTGAGAGTAAGACCAGAAGGAGATGTTGCCACCCACCAATCTCAACTCTTCCCTGCATGCCCACACCCCAGCAGGACTTGGCATCTGTGGGGGAGTGGGACGGGGTGGGGGGGCAGTGGCAGGCATCTTCTTTGGGCGGCTCCCCCCACCCTAACCCCTGCCCAGGTCACACCTAGGTGGGGACCCTGGCCCCTGGGCCCTCCTGGCATCAGGTGCCACCAGGGAGCACACGCCATGACCTCTGCCCCACTGAAGGCCCGCACATATGCAGTCCCGGGAGAAGGGGGTCAATGTGCCATCCATCTCAGTGGCAGACCTGGTTTGGGTGGCTCCTCCCACTCTTGTCCCCTCCCAGGTCTTGCTTACCTAGGCAGGGACCCGGAGCAAAGAATTAAAGGTAGAAATCTACTAAAGCCAGTCAGGAAAGCTAGTGGAAAAAGAGAACACTGAATTCAAGCATTTTAGGAAATAATAAACTAGTCTTAAATACTGTTGAGAAAATGAGGAGGGGGGGAAGGGCATTAACTTTTCCCATCCTCAACAGAGGAACCAGATTAATTGTATAGATCTCTCATAATTTACTAAGCACCTCTTTTTGCTAGGCAGTTAACTGTTACATTGTTTGATTAAGTATTATCTGCAGTTTTGCACATGAAGAAATAAGTGCTTAGATTAAATAACTTGAGTAAGGTCACACACTTCAAAGCAGCAGAGTTTTTATCCAGTTTCCCTAATTATCCAGTTTCCCTAATTTATCCAGTTTCCCTAATTATCAGTGTAGGTTCTGCTCCTGTGAAGGTACAATAGGGCATAGAATGTTTATGCCCTTTCCTCATTAGGCGGATGTGTTAATCAACTTGCCAGTTGATTGGATATTGAGACCACACTTGTGCAAAATGGTTAAGTAGTGCTATGTTCTCAACCTGTTTGTGTATCACCTATAAGTTGTGTCTTTTTCCCATTCCTTTTTCCCGGCAAGTCCCTTATGCTTGACTTTAATAAATGGAGTTAAAATTAGTATAATAGTGTGTAACTGGAAAATATAAGTAAAAAACAATTCAAGATATGCAAAAAGGGGTTTTAGACTTGGTTTTATTTTTCCTTGTTTTGAAGTTAGACTGGCTTTGTCATACAGCCCTAGAAAATTAACTGTTTTGAAGGAATTCCTCTTGCTTTGTGTATCTGGTTCTCAGGTCTTGACTCAGAAATACATTTTCAGCTTACCCAGGATGGAACAAACTCAAAAGTTTTTGACTCAAACCAATTAGATACCTTAAGCTAATCTGTTAATTTATTAATTTGTGATAGGGAATGTCAATTATAAGTGTCTGGAATATGTTTTCTCTTAACTATGTAGTGAACTACCTTTCAATATCAAGGTAGCTGAGGAAAAACAAATGGGTCATGAGAAGGTTACTTAGATTGCAAGTAACTGTCTTGTGTCTTACCAGTTATGTTTAAATCTGGAAAATCATTCCCCCTTATACTATGGACATCACAGCATTCTGGTTCTAGAATATTTATATCTACCACATACTGTACCATGTTTTCCTCTTTGAAATGAAACTGGATTACAAAAGATAAATTAAGCAAAAATTTTTATTAGTAGACAGAACTTCAGCTCATATATCAGTTTAGTTTATTTAGCAGACCAGTTTTCACATAGCTTTATATCAGTAGTTTATGAATTGTGGCATCAGACTTTTAGGTTCCCCCCCCAGATCCATTTACCACATTTATAGTTATTTTTATAAAAATATGAAATTGTAGTTAATGTTAAGCAGTTCAATCTTCACATAGCTAATTTAACCATTTATACTAGCTTCTTTAATTTAAACTTTGAGATTACAACTTTTTGATCTTGAAAACAATTGGAGCCTTAAAATATTAGAGGTCTGTAGTCATTTATGCATGGTTTGTAGTGTTAGCATATTATTAAAT
This sequence comes from Uropsilus gracilis, assembly GCA_004024945.1. NCBI lineage: Eukaryota > Metazoa > Chordata > Mammalia > Eulipotyphla > Talpidae > Uropsilus > Uropsilus gracilis. Next base: position 21,498 of record PVHY01006035.1, read on the forward strand.
ATATTAGTGCCATAAATATATGTACTATTAAAAAAACTTTAAGCATACATAGGGTAAATATTGGGCAAATTATAAGCAATACATTTAATCTTTGCATTTCTTTCAGCTTTCTCTATTAGAGCATTTCTATTCTGAACCTCTTAGCGTTCTGTGCTGTAATCTCAGAGAAGCCAAAAGAAGAATAAAAATTTTATCAGATAACCAGTGTGAAAATATCAGACGTCTTCCATCATTTAGGAGGTAAAAAAAGAAGTAAATGTATAATGTACCCTATAAGAAAGTTTGTAGCAAAATAAGGAGTCTTAAGATTCAGTTATTTTTGAAGTGGGAAAAGGAAAAATAACTTGTTTAGAGTAAAATAAATTCCTTCTGCTTTTAATTGTGAGATTTCTTTGTTGGATTTGAAAATAGGGCAAAATGTTTTTAGAAGGGAACATAATTTGTAGCTTATTCAGAATTTTTTTGTTTATTTTTTTGAAATAGTGTTTACTATTTCTGGGTTTGTGGTTTTCATTAATGACTAGACTCCTACATTATGAAATGCAACAGACTTAAGGAGTTAAAAATTACCTTAAACCATAATTGTTACCCTGAATTTATTCTTATAAGTAATAACATAATGTGACCACCAATCTAGGTAAATCCTTTTCCCTATATACTGTTCAAATATTTGTAATTTTTTAATTTTCTCTTTTTGTATATGGGATGGTAAACTTTTTAGGCATGTGGAAAAGCAAGCTTCAGAAAAGCAAGTTGCACTACTGACCAGTGAGACATTTTTGAAGGTAGGAATGTGAATATATTTGTTTTAGTTTTATTGTTTTTGTTTTCTCCATGAGAAAGAATATGCATATAGCACTTACTGAGCTAGTTTTATAAAGTTTATCTGTACACCCTAACATGTTTTGCACAATAAAGTACTGGGTATTTATAATCACAGACAATTAAAAATGATAGAAAACTGTAATTCTGAAAGGTAAGACTTTTTTTTAACATCAAGAGAAAACATTATAACACTAAGTTTTTCTTTCCATATAACAGTTTGGAATCTACAGGCAATTCCATTTTAATGTTCTTTTAAAGATAGTCATAAACAAAAGCGCACAGAAGCCATGAGGCTTAGGGCCCTAGTGCTAAGTGGGTATTGATTTGATTTGGAGAAAAAAATGATTATATGTTCGTAATATGATGCCGGGAAAGAAGTAATAACTTAAAAAGTTGAGCACACAATATAATGATTATCAAATGAAGAAGTTTCATTTTTCTTTACTTGAATAAATAATACTTATATATGTTGCACAGTTCAAAAGGTAAAAATAATATTTAGTGAAAAGATTCCTTCCTAGCCATTCTCCAATGACCCATTTCCCTTCCTCGATACAGCTAATATTGCTAGTCTGTCATTTCTGAGATATTCTCTACATACACAAGTTATTTTTCTTAATATATATATGTACCTTGTTTTGTTTTGCATTTAGTCTTAAAAATCATTTCATATTAGAACTAGAGTTTTATAATATTCTGTTCATAAATAAAACTTTTAGTTAAGTCCTTTACTGATGGCCAGTTAGAAATGCATAATGTTGTACTTATGTTTATGCTCTTCATGCCTTTTGTTTTAGGAAAAAATTGTTGGAAAGTGAAAATTCATCCCTAGTGCTCAGTGTGTTTTGTCGTTGTATACCGTTCTCAGAGTTTGAATAAAACAATGTTAGTTCTTAGTGGGCATGTGTTGTGTTGCAGTAAATGTTAATTTATCTCATTTTTCCAAACTCTCAGAAAAAATACTGTGACTGACTTTCATTAAATATTTCTAATGTAGAATGTACATTGAACCAGAATTTAAAACCAGTTTAATAATTATTTTAATATCTAACCTTTTCAGAGAAGTGTAGGAAATCCTTTTACTCTACTACAGATTATTTCAGTAGAAGGGAAATGTAAGAACCACTGGAAATGAATTTGTGCATGTTTACTGAGTCTCTTAAGGTACATACATTACTTCTCTGCTCAATCAGCTGGTTGCCAACTGCATTTCCTGCTGAAACATTCATCTTTCAAGAGGGTGACTTCAAAAACCAGAAATAGATTTTGAGTACCTTTAGCCGTTAAGGTGACAATGGGAGAAAATGTTTAGGCAGGTATATTAGAAAAATACCTTAACATCTCTCTCTGCTTTTCAGAGACTTTCTATGTATTTTCTAAGCACCTATTTATATTGTATTTTTTCTTGTTGAGCTTGCCAGCCTTATTAGTTATTATTATCTTTACTATATTCATTTTAGGATTGCATATGTTATTATTTGAATGCATGTTTTCTGTAGATTTACATAATGATAGTTGTGAAAGAATACAAAGATTTTATGCCCTTAGCCTTAAAAAGTTACATGGATAGCTACTTGCCAAATTCAAAGGACAGAAAATGGCTATGAGAAGATTATGCCTTTTGATTTCTTTTGGTTAGAGTGAAAGTGTTTTTTAACATCTTATTTATTCTTATTCTTATTCTTATTATAATGCCTTTCCTCACAGTTAGGAAATATGCAGAATGATATTATATGTATTTTACTATAGTAAAAAATATTGGAAAAAACTCCACATGGTGCCGGGCACGGTGGCTCGTGCCTGTAAGCTTCAGCCTGTGAAGCAGCCAGGGCTAGGGATCATGGTTCGAGTCCCACTTGGGGCCCGTAGCGAGCCCTAGTTCCAAAAAAATACAGCTGGGCATGGTGGTGCATGCCTGTAATTCCAGCTACCTGGGAAGCTGAAGCTGGGGATTGCTTGAGTCTGTGGTACCCTGGGCAACGTCAGCCCCGCGGTTCCATGGGCAAAATTAGCGAGACCTAGTCTCAAAAAAACAACAGAAAAAACCCCAAAAACAAAAAAAACTCCACATGGTAATTAATATGGTACTGCATATACAGGGAAAGATCCTGATCTTGACGTCAGAAATCTTGTATTTGAACTCCAACTATTAGCCATATGTACTTAAGAAAATCACTTACCCTATTTAAGCATCAGTTTCTTTGTCTGTAAAATGGGATAACGCCTAGTATGATTTCCTTATAGGATTAATGATAGTCAAAATCTGTTCAACAAGTAAAAGTGAATTAAAAGCAAAAATAAACTTTTAAAGTATGTATCTAAATATTACTATTACGTATTGTTTACTGATAAAATTGAGGTCTTGAATAGTTTTATGTATTGTATATTGTCATACTGTACATATTATAAATACCATATATAGTATTCTGTTACATAGTCACATAGATTATATACTTATGTAGACATATCAACTGTTAAAATTTATCATTTTGTACCCATTTTTCACACTGCAGTTCCTAAGACAGATCTAAAAATATATACCTGGGAAGTTTATATTCTGTGTTTAATTAGACTGTGTCACTGCTCTACACTGTTTTGCTCTCATTAAGTAAAACAATGGCTCTCAAGCTTTAGTATGTATCAGAATCACCTAGGGGGCTAGTTAAAACACAGATTTCTGGACTTGATTCCTAGTGTTTCTGAATTTCTGGATGTGAGGTGGGAGAGGGATACAAGAATTTGTACTTCTAGCTAGGTCATTCATGATATCAATGCTGTTGACCTGGCATCCTCTATTTGAAAACCATCAAACTAGACTGACTCTAAAAGAAAATGCTTATTGTTTTTCTTATTGAATTTCCTTATAGATAGAACTAATCTAAATTCAAGCCTAAACAAATGATTCATCTCAGTTAGTACACTGACTGGACCCCATGCTGGTAATAAAGGTTTAATCCCCTTAAATTTATGGAGCCTATATTCATAGTTACTGCTTTAAAACTATATACCAGCCTTGTATTTTACAAACTTTTAAGTGATAGGTTTTTTTGAAAGTGTGCTTTTCAATTAAATATAATTCAGCGTCTAAACCATTTTTTCAGTTAACCATTAGATGAAATAATCTGCCATGCTATTTAGGAAAAAAAACCACATTTTTAAACGTTAGAATTACAATCAGCACAGGGATATAATTATACATTAAGAAGTATGAAGGTGAGAAAAGCATATTTATATCTTATCTATACACTTACTGTAATATAGTTGCTGAGCGAGTGACATTTCTTGTGATGTTTCCAAGTAAACTCAGTGACGATAATCACTTCTTTTTTTTTTTTTTTTGAGACTAGGTCTCGCTAATTTTGCCCATGGAACCGCAGGCTCTCGTTGCCTGGAGTACCACAGACTCAAGCAATCCCCAGTCTCAGCCTCCCAAGTAGCTGGGATTATAGGCGCATGCCACTACACCCAGCTATTTTTTTGGAATTAGGTCTCCCTACGGGCCCCAGGCAGGACTCGAACTGTGATCCCTAAGCCCCAGCCGCTTCATAGGCTGAAGCTTACAGGCACGAACTGAAGATAGTCACTTCTAAGGCATTACGCAGTTATTTCTACACAATGTTACTCCACAAAATGAAAGTAATATGTAATAGATTTTTTTTCAAGAATATACTCCACAAAATGAAAGTAATATGTAATAGATTCTTTTTTTCAAGAATATACTTCCCGTTTAAAAGGTCTTTAAGCACACTTTGGTTATGTTTATAGTAAAAGTAGAAATAAAGTATACTCTCTCAATGACTGTAAAATTACCTTTTGATTACAGCATCTTTAGTTATGTTAGGAAACCCAGAGTTTTGAAACTAACTTAAATGATGTTAGGGAAACTTTTTTTCTTTGATTCTAAAGATTTAAGGTGATGTCTCAGACTGCTAAGGAATAGATTTCTAAATGAATTAGAATTTAGAAAAAAACTATCAGATATGTTATTATAGACAGGTTAGATTTATTTGAATTTATTGATATCTGACTTTATTCTCTGCATGGTAATGTTAAAAAGAGGAAAATAATACTGAGGAAAAGACTGTCCTGTTAAAGTCCTTTATTTGACTTCCTAGGGAAAAAACTTCAAACAACATGCCACAGATCTTTTTTTTTTATACAATTTTATTTTATTTTGTTCTTTAGGTTACAACCTCTTATTTTTTCCCTCTCCCTCCTCCTCCTGGTGCCCCTTCCATTCTCTCAAACTCCACTCTTTGTTGTTTATTAGCTGTACTGAGTTCATTAGTCTCTTTCCTATGTTAGTGTCTTTCCTCTGGGTGAGGGACTGCGTTGTTGGGTAAGGCGAACCTTGCTGTTAGATTTTCAGTCTTAAGTTTGTATTGGGTGGCCAGGTTATATTCGTTTGTGATCTGTTCATGTTTTCTTGCTGCAGGCCGTCCTCTCCAATCCAATCCCATCTTCATTACTTTGCTGCTTTTCCCTATGGCTCTGGTGTTGGACTTAGGGGGTCTCGCCCCCAGCCAGTGTTGGTCAAGAGTTTTCTCTGTGAATTCAGGCTTCTGCGAGTGGCCTTTGAAGATCATCTCCTCTGCTTCAGTTTGCAGTTTTGATGTGGGGCCCATTATCCCCTCTTTGGTCATCCTCTCCTCTCCCGTAATGAGGGGAGGGTGTGTTGCTCTCCTTGAATAAATCTCTAAAATGAAGACCTGGGTCTTGGCCCGGCGAGCACAAAAGTGCACATGGTGACATCGTGTCTCTACGGTTGTTTTTCTGGTCTTACATGCACTGGTTCACTTGGTTGTCCATCTGCTGTGTCCAGCTCAGGCCTGTGGGCTGGACTTTTGCCTGGTCCTTCCCCCGTTTTAGGTTGGGGTTGGCGTTGTGAATATTCTGGTTCCTCTGACGTTTAGCTGGAGTAAGAAGTGAGAGAGAGGGAGGCCACGCCAGAAGCTCCCAGCGCGGGGGCGGGCCAACCAGACCACCGCAAGCACTTCATGCCCCTGGAAGCCAGGGGCTGGGGGCTACCCGGCACTGCCCAGGCCAGCTGTAAGTGACTGCCCGTCAGCAGCCACTTACTGAACATGCTGAACACAGATCTTAATTCTCTAAAGAAAACATTACAGAAGTCAACAGTTGTATAAGTATTTGAGACCTGAAAAGCGTTTGGTGTAGTGTTTTAAAATAGTTCTTAAACTGAGAAAGTTCTAGGAAAGAATCTCCCTCACCTCTAAATGGTTTTAAAACTGTGTCATGTCATGGATTTCTTAGGCTACTATCTCTTTCATCTTACTGTATTCTAAATCATTAAATTTCTGGTTCCTAATTTCTCATTTTCATTTCTTTAAGTAGTAAAGTGAATAAAGCCAATATATGAGATTCTCTCATGAAAGGATTTAGCAAAATAGCCTCTGGTGTTTCTTCCATAGGCTTTTTTCCCTTTTAAACATGCCTTGATCAGTATTTCAGGAAAATAAAGTACTTGTTAAATTTAAAAAAGAAAAAACCACAACAAAAACGACATCATAAGCAAAGCTTTAACAACTGTTATTGCATTGATAGGGTGTGTCTCCACACCCTCTTGATGAGAGTAAAGCAAAAATTAATGAGCTTTCTTCACTGTGGAACATACCAGGTAACTGACACAGGCAGAAATCCAACACAGTGCTTTTTTGCAAACTTGTGGTTTGAGGGGGTCGCGTTATAGTGGCAGTACTGTTGGTAAGGGGAAGTAAAGTTATAGTAATTCAGGTGTCAACAATATCTCCAGACTGTATAGACCTAAATTAGAAATGCCTGGCCTTTATTCTGGATATTTTGTGCAATATGGTTACTCAATATTAAGATTCCTAGTAGATAATTTTTTATCTACTACCTAGTAGTAGATAATTTTGAATGTTCTCTTTTCAACTTTTTAGAAATTATATATATATTAATTTATTTTAATTTTTATTTACATATTTTTAACATATTCTATGTGTTTTTTTTAGGAGGAAACACAGACATTACTAGAAAGCCTGCACATTTATCATACAAATTACTTCCTGGTCTTGCGATGTCTTCATAAATTCACCTCTTCTCTTCCCAAGTATCCATTGGGTCGACAGGTAACCAAAATTTCCTCATTTGGAATCTTAACAATCTCTTGCTTTAATTTTGTAGCATTAAATAATATTTTGAAATGGGTCCAGAATTACAGTGAGAGCATAATCTAATTTCATTTCAACTGGGTATATCATTGGTCATTCAAACATGAATCTTGTTCTGATATCTACAACTAGAAACAACCACATGAATTCTAGTAGTGTTACTTTTCCTAAATAGTATTTGTATTAAGGCATTTTCACTTTCTTTAACAACTCGTTGTCTCCATTAATGACAGAACTGGTTCTCTTCCACCTTGGAGAAATATATCGAGTATAAGGGATGCACTACTTCTTACAGAATTATGCTCCCTTGGCCATTGTGTAATAACATAAACCTGTGAACCAACCATAGATTGGATAATAATAAAAGAATTCTGCATCCCTCACCTCACATCTTAAACGCAGAGGTTTTTATAGAACAAATTTAATTATGTTAAAATAAATTGCTTATCAGGTGATTTCTGGAAGTAAATCTTTTAAAATTGCATTATTTCCTTATTAAAAAGTGGCCATTGATATTAGCCAATCCTAATACACTCTTCTTTTGCTTTTATGTAACGTGTCATTATTAAGCTTGTTCCATTTAACATATGCAAATCTGTTGTCATCTGAAGAAAATGGTGGATTTTAGTGGCATTAATTTTGTTTTGTATTAGCCATTTATAATTGTGCCAGACTAATAGTGTGCAAGCAGTGTGTCACACTTAGTTCCTCATGACTGTACTGCTCACTTACAGATCAGAGAGCTTTACTGCATATGTTTAGAAAAGAACATATGGGATTCAGAGGAGTATGTTTCAGCCTTACAGCTGCTGAGGTAGGTTTTTTTCTTTTTTGTCTACTTTAAGCCTGCCAGTTAACACCTCCCTCTAGAATTCTGACTCTCCTGGAGTTTCAAAAGTAACATATTGTGTCTAATATTTATATTATGGTTTGAAGTTTATATCTGTGGCTTAGGGTGTTTTTAATGTAACAACCATCCAGTTTACTGATTTTACCTTGTTTTTAAACATGTGACTTTGAAAGTGAATCTAGTGATAATGTTGTCAGATATCCACAGTACATGGGAGAAGATCATTTTAATACAGCTAGCTTGACATCATGGCAGAGAAAGTAGTAATGGAAAGGGAGGTTTCCCATGGACCCAGTCTGTTTGCGAAGAGGGGGAAATCTCTATTAGTTATAGAGTGTAGTAATATAAAGCAATGGTAGTAATAGTGACAGTTGTGAACACCATTTATTAAGATTTGCAGTGTGCAAGGTGCTGTGTTAGGCACTTTTAGTATTTTACACTCAAATACTCAAGTATACCTGAAACAGGGTAAAAAGAGACTTTCTGACTTTACTTAACTGTTTACCCCTATCTGCTTGCTTCTCTCTCTAAAGCAGGCTATACACTTTTCATTAGCATTTTCACTGATCACCTTTACCATTGATATGCAAAAGCCAGCCAACTGCTCTCTGCTTTTAGCTTTAAAAACTGCAAAAAAGAAAAACTTTAATACACAGTTTAAACTTTCCACTCGTGGGTCCTTACCACCATCCCCAGCCTTCTCAACCAAAATACCAAGCCAATGCAAGACAATCAGTGCAGTGCAGACTAATTTATTTTTAACAAAGTGATTTTTAATTATCCTATTAACTACAAAAAAAACATGTAAGACTTAAAATACTTAAACATTGTCCAAACCCTTTCTCAGTATTGTCTAAAGTCCTTTC